>VMDO01012133.1:0-63564 GCA_007922755.1 Pedetes capensis | reverse complement strand
TTGTAATTTTGAGTCAGCTCTCTCATATGAGTGAGAACATGTGTTGTTTCTCTTTCTGAGCTTGTGTTCGTTCACTTAAAATAATTTTCTCTAATTCCATCCATTTTGCTGCGAATGACCCTATTTCATCTTTCTTGATTGCTGAATAGTATTCCATTGTGTATATATACCATAGTTTTTTTATCCATTCTTCTGTTGATGGGCACTTTGGTTGATTCCATATCTTTGCTATTGTGAAAAGCGCTGCATTACCCAAAGGGAGATGAGTCATCATACCATAGAGACACCTGCATCTCCATGTTCAATGAGTTGGATTTCTATGACTTATACCCACGCAGTCACCAACTCTGTACCAGGCCATGAGCTAAACAATCTCCAGCGTAGACAAGGGTCTACCACTGAGCCCCACCTTGGGCAAGGCGCTTCTCCGGGTTCCAGCTTCCCTGTATGCATAATGAGGGAGGGGGTTGGGTAAAATGCCAAATTCACATTGCAGAGTCTGTGGGTCTCATTCTCCCCACCTATATAATGAAGGGGTGAGGTAAGATGCCCACTTCACATTCTAGATTCCTAGAGTTCTCAAGCTCTCTGGCAAGGAGCAGAAGTGGGACCCTGTGCATCAGTCACTTGTGGATGTCATAGTTGGTGAGAGGCAAAAGGCATCCAGCAGGTGCCACGAGCAGGCATCTCACAATGGTCTCCTGTGTCTTCAGTGACTGCCTTCATCAAGCATGCCAGACCCCTCTGTCACCTGGTGCTCTGCACAGGGTCAACCATCTCTGACTTCCTCTTTGGGGCTGATGTCACATCAAGACTTGTTGGGAAACCCCAGATAGTGACTCCAGTTCAGATTATGTGTTTGGTGGATTTCCTAAACCAGTGGCATCCAGGGCTCCTGCCTTAGCCTCTCTTTGCTTGTGGTGTTAGGAGGGAGGACACCAGCAGTACAGTCAGAACGACCAGGCATGTTCTGCAGAGTCATCTCCGCGATGGACACTTCTCTGCTATTCACAGGGTTTTCAATGGCTGATTGTTTCAGGATTGCTCTGGTAGTGGATGGCCACGTCCTCCCATTTTTGTGGTACTGGGGATCAAACTCAGGGCCTCAGAGGGCACAGAGCAGTACTGTACTAACTGAGCCAAACCTCAGCCCACCACAGTCTATAAATATTAAAAATTAAAGGGAGGAACAACAGGCACAAATGAAGCGCAGGGAGTAGATTCCACAGATAGAGAGAGAAAGAAGATCTAAATGTTGAGATTGCTGAAATGTGGTGGAAACGCTGAATCTCAAGGAAGACTCAGAAGAATGAGCAGTACCCACTAGGCAGTCCAGGGGCACTGGCTTAAGAAAAACAAAGTGTGCTTCCTTTCAGGAATCAGTGAGGTGGTTCTCCAGGTGAAGCACCTATAGGGTAGGGATGGGGAATCTCCTAGGAGGCAGGGTCCCCAAGCCAAGCAATCCCACAGAGCAAGCGTACATACGTGTGTGTGTGTGTGTGTGTATGTGTATGTATATGTGTGTGTATGTGTGTATGTATATATGTGTGGGTATATGTGTATACATATGTGTGCATATCTATATCTATATCTATATCTATATCTATCTATCCATCTATCTATCTATCTATCTATCTATCTATCTATCTATCCAGCCAGCCATACCACTGTGGTGTTCCATTCCATCAGATCTCAGAAGCTAAGCAGGGTCAGGCCTGGTTAGTACTTAGATGGGAGACTGCCTGGGAACACCAGGTGCTGTAGGCTTGGGAGAAGGACCTGGCATCCCACTCCCCAGAAAGCAATCAACCATTGAAAACCCTATGAATATCAGAGAAACACTAAGAGTATGGTTTCACCTGTTGTACATAGGGTCACTATGAGTTGGACACTGACTTGATGGCACCTAACAACAACCACAACAAGATATATATATATATATATATATATATATATATATATATATACACACACACACACACACACACACACATATGTATATACATATATATGTATATATATGGGCTAGGGTTTAGCTCAGTTGATAGAGTGCTGCTCTGCATTCTCTGAGGACCCAAGTTCAATCCTCAGCACCACAAAAACAGGAGAAGGACATGGCAAGCCACTCCTGAAGCAATCCTGAAAGTAATTAGCCATTGATCTATGAGGGCCACTATGAGTCGGAACCGACTTGATGGCACCTAAAACTAATTGTGTGTGCGTGTGTGCGTGTGTGTGTGTGTGTGTGTGTGTATACTATTGGAGTTCTTTTGTAAAAGAGACATCTTTGATGCAGAATGCATCCTAACTTTGACATCTCAAAGGACTGTCACCCATTCCAGGAGGAAACATCCAAGCTCACATCCAGTGGAGAATCCCAGGCATCAAGGTGAATTGCACCTATCACCAAGCTGAGCAGAATAAAGAATCAGAGTAGGTGATTTTTGAATGTTAAGAAGTAGGGCTTTAATTCCTTTACACTTTGATTTAGAAAAGAGGTAACTTTTAAACTTGAATTTCTCTCCTGGAATTATATAATTGGATAAGGGCTACATTCACATTTTGAGCCTAGCTATGTAATTGGTTTTGCAATATTGGGTAATCTTTCTGCAATCACCTCATTGTATGACCTCTGGGAACCTATGGTGGATGTGTGGCTCGCGTAATTGGAGATAGGCGATAGAACAAGTGGATTTCCATCCTTGGGCACAGCAGGGCTTTGGCGTTAACTTAATTAATATGCTGCCTTTCCTACCTAAGAAACTTTAGAGAGCGAATGTTGAACTGCCCGCCAGTGTTGCCAAGGGGACCAAGGTGTAAGAGTTGGTACTCGGGAGTTGTTGTCATGGCTGATTTGACTGTCTCCTGGGTGCTGATTTTCTCTCCACAGAGACACCCGCAGACCTGGTAGACAGTGAACTTAACGTGTAAGCTGAACAGATTAAGAGAGACACAAGCTGGAGAACTGTTCTCGCTGGGACCTGAGAGGGAACCAGTAATCTCTTGGCTTTTCTACCCCTCTGTGCTTCCTACTCACCCAAGGGAGAGGAACTCAGCGCTGGTGGATCTGCCCTTCTTTCCACAATCTTTTTTATGGACTTCCTGCTTTCTAGAATGTTTTCTCTCCCTCTAAAGCTATTGAAGCTGCCTCCCCCAGGTTTGGGAGCCTGGCCTTGGCAGTTCTGCCCGTGAGTCTGTTTAATTCTAGAGCCACTGCACAGGGAGCTCATTGTGGCTGCTGCTCTCTGTGACGTTCTGCAGCCTTTTAACTCTTCTCAGTACCAAATAGACACCTGCAGCTGTGCTTTGGATGCTGAACGTTTCCCAAAGTTCCCCGTGTTAAAGACTTGATCTCCAGACTGCAGCAATTGGGAAATGGGGAAATGTTTTGGGGGTGGGGCCTAATGGGAGGTCCTGAGGTCTTTAGAGAGTGCCCTGAAGGGGATGATGAGACTTCATTGGTCCTCTTTCCTTCCTGTATCATGATATTAGTGGCTTGTTCTGACACATGCTCTCCACCATTGCCATCTGACATACTCAAATTGGAGCCTGAAGAAATGGGGCTGCCCAATCTCGGACTGGAACCTCCAGAAGTATGAGTTAAACACACCTTTTCTCTTTATAAGCTAACTGCCTCAAGTGTTTCATTGTAGCAATGCAAAACTGACTTATACGCTTGAATCTCCAGATGTCAACTATTGGATCAACTGATCACTGTCTCTACTTCCTATGGGGCTCCCGAGATGGAAAGAAGTTTAAGGAGGTGGGACAAAGTGTCACCTAGAGAGCCTCAAACACAGGCACTGAGGTCAGAGGGCAGAGCTGAAAGCAGATCTCATTTCTCAGGCTCACCTGGGGACTGTAAAAGGAGCAACAATGCCAAACGCTGCAGCTTAGAATTAAAACATCAGCACAGACACTAATGGGCAGTATCCTAACAGGCACAGGCACTGAACAAATAGACACGTGGCACATTTTCACCCGAAGCTTCACTACATACTCATATTGGAGGATTTTAGGGGGGAAAGCCGTCAACTTCTCTTTCCGGACAATTAACTTAGAGAGGGTTGGAACAATCTCAAGACCAATTTTAATTTCTTTATATTAAAACTATGGATGTTGCTTATTTTGGAGATGGGAAAGGAAGAGAGCAGGTGACCCAAAGTACCCACTAGGTAAGCTACATTGTTCCAATGGGTTTCCATATTTGCTTCCCTAAGGCGTATGTTGTTGTTGGCAGAGCGCTGCGCTGCAGTCTCTGAGGTCCTGAGTTCAATTCCCTGCACCGCAAAAATGGGAGAAGGACCTGGCAATCCACTCCCAAGGCAATCCCGAAACACTCAGCCATTGAAAACCCTATGAGGGTCGCTATGAGTTGGATACCAACTCGACGGCACCTAACAACAACAACAACAACAACAAGGCGTATGTATCTTATAAAGTTTGCACCAGAAGCCTTTGCAATTCCAAGCTCGACAGTTGCTCTGCATCTGAACCACACCCTTTGAAGTCTGTCAAGAAACCTTACTATTGAGATGTAGGTAGATTCACAAAGAAAGAAAAAGTTATACTCTGTAGTTAACAAAGAAGTCGAAGGGGCAGATTCTTTCCATTTTATAACTTTGAGTTTATTTGCCTATGAGTTGAGCGCGCTCTTGTGATTTCTCAGATGAGGGCTGTTCTTGAGATTAAAAAAAAGAAAAACAAACCCTGAAACTCAATGGCCAGCGGAAGCCTAGGGAACACTTGTATTCCAAGTGCAAGAAAACAGGAGCAATTCTACTATAACACTAGCCGGAAAAACACACCATGTTGGCAGTGGGAAAACCACAGAATGTAATGAGAATTCCAATGAAGGCGGCAAAATCCACAGATCACATGAATAAACGATGTACCTTTAATGCCCGCAGATCCCCGGGGGGAGGCTCGGGAGGAATGAGTCACCCGGGATTAGCTTCTAGAATGGAGAAAACCTGCTCTCTTCCATTAATGACAGCTCGCCTTATCTTCCTATCCCAGTTAATACCATAATTGCACTCCATCAGAGCCCTGCAGTGTGGGCAGAAAGACCAGGGGCCTCCAATCCAACGCGACTGTGCCTCGTTCTTTCAAAGACAGGCAGGGCCTCCTGTTAGAATGATTTCCATTTGCAAATGGGCTGGGCTGCTGTTGATTTATTTTATCACCAGAGCAAAGCTCCATCTCCCATCTCTGGATGGGTCTTGTGTCTTATCTTCCGAGAGCCCCCTCAGAAGAGGGAGCCTGCTGGCTGGAACTTAATTAGACGGCGTTTGAAGATCCGGTGGCCCTCCTGGCAGCCAGCCACCTTATCTCCTGGTGCAGAAATCCCTCTGGGAGCTGTTCCCACAGAGGGACTTGAGATTTATTCTCGATTTGCAAAACAAAACAATGCAAAATAAACTCTTTCCTTCCGTATCTTACCTGGGAAGCCCCGATCACCTTTGGGAGAAAGAAAACATGTCCAAGTTGCAAGAAATTCTAAAGGTTATGTAATTCGAGGGGATGAGGCAGAGGAGCAAGGGGAAAGAGGGGCGGGGACTAGATAGAGACTCGGTTGATTGCATAAATTCACCTTGCTTATGTAGATGCTCACCAAGACAGGGGAATGGTGCCTTGGTTCCTCTAAAAGGAGATTTGTGCAAAGAAAAGAAAGAAGATATTGCAAGGAAGGGACTCCCAGAGACATCCCATGTGCCCCAGGTAGCCCGTACCAGTCTACCTCAATGGATGCTCTGGTGCGTAGCTGCCACACGGTGGCACCTGTAAAAAGCGCCTTTCGTTCTCTGCTTTAAGTCCCAAAACCAGGTCAACAGGGTTGTTTTTGCTTTAGCCTAACAAGAAGGTTTGGCGCTGGGATTTAGCTCAGATGGTAGAGCGCTGCACTGCAGCCTCTGAGGTCCTGGGTTCAATTCCCAGCACTGCAAAAATGGGAGAAGGACCTGGCAATCCACTCCCAAGGCAATCCCAAAACAGTCAGCCATTGAAAACCCTATGAGGGTCGCTATGAGTCGGATACCGACTCGACAGTACCTAACAACAACAACAACGAGAAGGTTTAGGGCCCCAAATGCAAATATCCAAAAGGGTCTTCTTCCATTTTATGCACAAAATAAACAGAAGTCCAGGCCCAGGTCACCTCCAGTGCCCGCTGCCTGAGAGAAGAGCCCATGGGCCCTCCAGTGCTTCTGCCCTCTTTCTGCACAGTTCACTCCCCCAGGTAACTTGGCCCCAAGGAGCGGAGGCCCCTGGGCTGTTGCTAAGCACCGAGACTAGCTGGCGGGGATGTTCCGTAGCAACGTCTTCCAGACTGCCAGGGGCCCCCAGCGGTCCTGCTTGATGCTCTCGATCAGCAGGAAAACTCCAGAGCACAGAGAGCCCCCTGGCAGGTCCCCGTTGCTGGGACTGAAAAGTCCGGTGGACTGACGGAGCTCTGGAGTTTCCAGTGTGAGCTTTGGTCGGTGGATAGGGATCTGTGTTCCAATGGCATATCAGGCATTGGGTCAGCCAGACCAAGTGACGTGCTCTAAGTCTAAACATTCTGCTTCAGCAGCAATTATGTAAGACTTTATCCTTTTCAAACTTCCCCCCACCCCCGCCTCTCTCTCTCTCTCTCTCTCTCTTTCTCTCTCTCTCTCTCTCTCTCTTTCTTCTTTTGTTTTTCTGCTTTTTCTGGGATAGTGTCTTGCTGTGTACCCCAGGCTGGCCTTGAACTCACGATCTTCCTGCCTCTGCCTCCTTGCATGCTGGGATTACAGTCATGCACCAACATGCCAAGTCCATCCTCTCTTGATCCTCACAACTGGACGAGCTGAGCAGAGGCAGGTATTGTCAGAGCCTCAGCTGGTCACAGGAGCCTCTGAGTCAATTAGCCAAAGACCCTCCCTTTCTTCCTCTGGGGGATAAAATCTGGCTCAGCTGAACCTCGGCTTCCACTCGCCCCTCAGTTGGGTTCTGTTATGCAGGGCACAACCTGCCTGCCCTCCCTTGGCAGCCCTGGATATTATCTCCATTTTTCAGGTGAAGACATTAAAGCTTGCAAGGTTACTTGTGCAAAGTCACTTATCGTATAGATCTTCTGGCTACTGGTCTAGCATTCTCTTTACCGCATCTATCTGTCCTCCTAACTCGCTTTCTAGCTTCACATCAACAAATTGTTCCCTTTATGTTAATAAAAAAACAATGCTCATAGGATCGTGCGCCTTTCTTCTCCCATTCACCCCCATGACACCCTTCTTGCTGAGTCAAACCAATGTCCATATTTTGAACCAGGCTTGGAGGATTTTGATTCACTCTGTGAAATTCCGCCACATTTACTCTTTTGAGACTTTTAAGGCTTCAGCTGCAAACAGCTAATTTGTGTTAAAATTGGACAGTGCTTTCCAAATGGTGTCCTTGGAACACAGATATTCTCAGACTTAAAGGGCACTGATACTACCTGGGGGACCTTTCAAAATGCAGGGCCTTGGGCCGTACCCCAAGTTTCTGATTCAGTAGATCTGGAGGGCAGCCTGAGGACCTGCATTTGTAACAAGTTCCCAGCTGCTGCTGCCGCTGCCAGCACCACATGTCGGGAGGCGCGGCTCTGAAAGTTGCTAATAGGAACGTAACATGACGTTCATTTTACTTTATTCATTTATTTATTTTTGTGGTGCTGGGAATCAAGGCTGGGGCCTCTTGTGTGCTGAGCAAGTCCTCTAACACTGAGCTGCATCCCCAATCCCTAGTCTGTTTTAAAAATATACTGCCAGGCACTGTGGCACATGCCTGTCATCCCAGTGACTCAGGAGGCTGAGGTGGGAGGATTGTGAGTTTAAGGCCAGAGGCAGTCTGTGCAACTTAATGAGACTCTGTCTCAAATTTTAAAAAAACAAAGCCAGGCGCCATGGCACTTGCCTGTAATCCCAGCGGCTTGGGAGGCAGAGGCAGGAGGATCACAAGTTCAAGACCAGACGCAGTCTGCGTAATTTAGCGAGACCCTGTCTCAAAAAGTAAAACAAAAAACAAAAAACAAAAAACGCTGGGGGTGCAGCTCAGTGGTCCAGCACTTGCAAAGCATGCAAGCGCAAGGCCCTGGGTTCAACCCCCAGTACCACAAAATAAATAAATAAGTAAATAAAACATAAAAAGAAAGTGGGGTGCAGCTCAGTGGTGGAGTACTTGCCTAGCATGCTTGAGGCCCTAGGTTTGTTCTCGAGTACTGCAAATAATAATAATAAATAAATGAATATATATATGTATATATATACACACACATGCAGACACTTATAGGTATTCTTATAGAAGTTAATTCAGAAGATATATAAGCCTATCACAAGCCATGTTGTGGTTAGGTGCTGTTGAGTAGAGTCTGACCCTCTGTACAACAATGGAGTGACCCTATGTACAACATAACGAAACATTCTTGGATTCTGTGCCAGGCACATACTCTTTTTTTATGTTTAAGTCAATGGTTGCAACCACTGTGTCAGTCCATCTAGTTGAGGGTCTTCCTCTTTTGGTTGACCCACCTCTCTCCAAAACATTATGTCCTTCTCCAGGGATTGGTCCCTCCTGACAACAAGTCCAAAATACGTCAGACACAGTCTAGCCATGCTTGCTTACAAGTACAATCAGAGCATCCTTGCTCTGATTGTACTTCTTCTAGGATGGATCTGTTGGTTCTTTTGGCAGTCCATGGCATATTCAATATTTGTCTCTAGCACCATAATTCAAAAGCATCAATTCTTCTATCGCCTTTCTTCAACACCCAGCTTTCACAAGCATGTGATACAACTGAAAATATCATGGCATGAGTCAGGCGCACCTTCCTCTTCAATGTGACATCTTTACTTTTCAGCACGTTAAAGAGCTCTTTTGCAGCAGCTTTTTCCAATGCAATGCATCTTTTGATTTCTTGACTGCTGCTTCCACGGGTATTGATTGTAGAACCAAGTAAAGCAAAATCTTGGACAACCTCAATCTTTTCTCCATTTTTCATGAAGTTGCTTACTGACCCAGTTGTAAGGATTTCTGTTTTGTTGATGTTGAGGCACAATCCATGCTGAAGGCTGTGTTCTTTGATCTTCATTAGTAAATGTTTCAAATTCTCTACAGTTTCGACAAGCAAGCCATAAGAAGCTAATATTGCTTTCTGAACTTAATTTACTAATTTGTCCTCTAGTCATTAATTAATGCCGCAAATGTTCCAGGAGCTCTTCAAGTCCCTGGAGATTTCCAGGCTGATCCGTGTCCTCTAGAAGTTCTCCCTCTATCAGGGACACAGAGAGGCAAATGGACATTTACAATCCCAGCGGTCACATACTTGGCCTCATGTAAGAGCAACGCCAGTTGTGTCTGAGGACCTGGGCTGGGGGTGGTTCCCTGAGTTGTCTGAACCTGTCTGAGTCACTCAGTTACCTTGAAGGCAATGGCCTTTACCCCTCTGAGTCACAGATCTGGACCCCTGACTCAGGTTTAGGAGGCCTGAGAAATCACAGCATGTCAGTGACCAGGACTAGCTTCATGGATGAGCAAACTACGCTAGCCCTGCCCCAACCTCCCATGTGGAAAAGCTAAGGCTAGGCTAAGGCGCTGCTGATGCTGTCTTGAAATTCCTAATCATGTGTTCACCAAGGGCGCTACATGTTGATTTTGCCCTGAGCCCTGCATAGTGTGGAGCTGGTTCTGGTGGTGACTTACTAGTCACTCCATAGAGAACTTTTTGAGCACCTACTGAGAGCCATATGGGAGAAGGACGTGGCAATCCCCTCCCAAAGCAATCCTGAAACTATCAGCCATTGAAAACCCTATGAGGGTCGCTATGAGTTGGACATGACTTAATGGCACCTAACAACAACAACAACTAAGTGCCATACACTGAATTGGGCCTTAGAAGTCGTTGCATCCATAGCATCAGGAGATACTAAGTGGAAGTGTTGAGAAGGTACTAAGTGAAAGCAGAAGACAGACACCCAGAGAGGAACAGACAAGCCGATGCAGGGAGCCCAGAGAGCACAGCATGCCGGCCTTCACGTCCTCAGGAGAGAATTGCTTCCTTCCAAAGTTCCTTGGGCTGATGGAGGAAGCTCTGTATCTCCTACAAAGGACTGGTGTCCTCCCCAGGTAACTCATGGGGACGAGCGACTGGGAGCCTCCATCACTCAGAATACCTCCCTCATGCCAAGTTTAGCCTTTGTCAAGGTCACGGTCATTGATGTGCCTTTTCCCTCCAGAAGTTTGTCAAAGAAGCCTGGAGGTCCTGTTCAGTAGCTGCTGCTGTTGTTAGGTGCCAGTGAGTTGGGTCTGAGTCGTGGCGACTCTCATAGTTTTAAGGGGATTGTTTCAGGAGTGGGCTGCTGCATCCTTCTCCCATTTTTGCGATGCTGGGGATCAGACCTAGGGCCTCAGAGAGTGCAGAGCAGTGCTTTACCAACTGAGCTAAACCCTAGCCCCATCCAGGTAGTAGGAAATTGAACTTCCTCCCTGGGATGGTTAATTTTGATTGTTGTCTTGATTGGATTAAGAAGCACCTGTGGATGTGTCTGTCATGGCGTGTCCAGGGATGATTAATTGTGAGGACGCTGACCTAATGAGGACATCCATCCCTTGATAAGGTCACAATACGATGGCATTACTGGGAGGCAGTGAAAGGTAGGTGGCGTTAGTTGGAGGAAGTAGGTCACCTGGGGCACGTCCTGGGGGCTATATCTTGCCTTGGCCTCTTTCTGTTTCCAGTTCTTTGCTTCCTGGTGCCATGATGTGAACTTCTCCGCTCTGCTACGCCCTCCTTGCCCAATGGTCTAACACCTCTGAAATATTGAGCCAGAATAAATCTTTCTTCCTTTTAAATTCCTCTGAGGTATTTTGGTCACCGCAACAGAAAAGTAACTAACATGTCCCCTCAATCCTTGAATGACTCTGAACCTCTCTAGCTGTTTGAATATAACTCGACAAATATTCAACTCCATTTGGCTGTCTTAAACCTCAGTAAAACTCTCAACTATCTCATGTTACAGACGTTCCACATGGCCTTCAAGACAGTATTTGCCGAGGACCCACAGACCACTTGCGTGAAAATCACCTGTGATTACTCTTTAACTGCAGATTCCTAGGCACGTTCAACTCTGAAATCTGGTTCTATTACTATCTGATCTCCAGGTGATTCTTTTTATTTATTATTATTATTATTATTATTATTATTATTAATTTATTTATTTTTTGCAGTACTGGGGGTTGAACCCAGGGCCTCACGCCTGCATGCTTTGCAAGTGCTGGACCACTGAGCTGTACCCCCAGCCCATTTTTTTTTTACTTTTTGAGACAGGGTCTCACTAAGTTACACAGACTGCCTCTGGTCTCAAACTTGCGATCCTCCAGCCTCCGCCTCCCGAGCCGCTGGGATGACAGGCGTGCGCCACTGCACCTGGCCAGGTGATTCTTAAGTACACAGAAATTTGCCAAGGTTCCTAGGAACCTCCCCAGGAGCAAAGCAGCACCCCACCAGATTTACAAAGTGAATAATCTAAAAATACTTGCTCAGCTCCCTGACTCAGCACCCTGAGAGGTCCTATCAGGGGATGCCAGAGCCAACCTCTCCTGGGAGAGGAGGGTGAGTGAGGAGCTAAGCCTTGTGCACAATTACTGAGCGCCGGAGGCAGAGCCAGGCTCAGCAACTGCAGGAGTGCTGGAGGCCAGGAAGCTTCTAACGAATGCCCCCGAAGCTCTGGGGTTCCAGCAGGTCATCCAGGGAACATTGGGGACCTAAGCAATGGCCAAAAATGAGGGGCTCCAGGTCTCCCACCTGTCACCAGAGCAACTCCACCCACACCTGCTATGCGGGGACCTCTGTGTGAGATCTCACGTGAAGAGGGGGCTCTGCAGGTGGGAAATGGTTCTGGTTATGAACGTTTCGAGCCTGCAGCCATAGCCCTGTGGCTTCCGATCCCGTCAGATCTTGAAAGCTAAGCAGGGTCAGGCCTGGTTAGTACCTGGATGGGAGACCGCCTGGGAACACCAGAAGCTGTAGGCTTGGGAGACGGACCCAGCAACCCACTCCCAAAAATCAATCTACCATTGAAAACCCTATGAACAGCAGAGAAGCACTGACAATAGTGTTTCCCCTGTTGTACAGAGGGTCGCTATGAGTCGGATACCGACTCGACGGCACCTAACATAACAACAACAACAACATGAACGTTTCGAAGCGATCAGGGAAGGAGATTGGCATGAGCTTTAGTGCTGGAAGACGAACAGAAGCAAGACCCAGGCCTCAGACTACAAGCCTGGCCCAGCCTGGGCCTTGTTCCCCGTGGTCAATTTTGTCTTATGCCCCGCCCACCCTGTCTCACTGCATCCAGACACTGACTGCTCCCTGGCCCCAGGGCCCCATCCTTCCTAGTCCAGGACCCTGAACACCTGCTGCTTCCCTTCATTCTCCATTTCCCATTGCATGCTGTGCTCTTCCCTGCCTCACTGTGTGGCTCCCTTCTTCCTTCAGACAGGCTGTGTGGCTTCCTTCTGTCCTTGTCCTGTCATCTGAACCATCACAGCCTTGGTTCATCTCTAGCTCCATCCGTCTTGCAGGTTTTCCTGTCATTAGCCTGTTCTGTGTCTATCTTCCTGAAGTGACCGTCTACCCTGGTCACTGCTATAGTCCAAGCCCCTGACGCCACGCCTAGCAAAGAGCAGGTGCTTCTTGGTTATCTAAAGGATGGATGAGTGAATGAACCATGGCTGTCCATTGGACAGGTTGGAGTGCTCAGATCTAGAACATTCTCATCCCTACGGAAAGTTCTGAGAAGACGGCACAGGTGTGGGCTTCACGGTTCACTCTGAGTGACACGGAAGCCCCGGAGGGTATGAGTGTAGGAGTGCCACTCTGCTTCTGTGTCAAGGACAGAGTCCCTGGTCAAAACAGGGAACCCTGATGGGGGGTGCCGTGGGCTTCCCAGCGAGAATGGACGGCTGCTCAGTTGAGGGAGCAGCGGCGAGGACTGTGAAAAGTGGTGGAGTCTCCGGGTTTTCTATGGAGAAGCAGCAGGACTTGCTGATAGACGGGCTATGTGGGGAAAGGCGTGGGGCAGGGGCAGAAAGGATGCTGCAAGGGTCAGAAACTAGAAAGATGAAGTCTTCAGAGGAGGGAAGGAGTCTGGATCTGGGGACAGAGCGCATATTGGCTGTGGAGGTTAAGTCAGGCAGTTAGTGGTTGTTGCTGTTGTTAGGTGCCATCGAGTCGGTATCCGACTCATAGCGACCCTCAAAGCGTTTTCAATGTCTGACTGTTTTGGGATTGCCTTGGGAGTGGATTGCCACGTCCTTCTCCCATTTTTGCAGTGCTGGGAATTGAACTCAGGACCTCAGAGACTGCAGCGCAGCGCTCTACCAACTGAGCTAAATCCCAGCCCAGTTAGTGGTTAGCCAGGACATTCTGGGCATGTGGTGTCTGTTAGACTTCCAGGCGGAAGCCTCCAGAGTTATATGTGAGCCCAGCCTCAGGAGATAGGTCTGATCTGGGTACTCACCATAGGCAAAGGTCAGGCTCCAGATGGCAACAAAGACCCAAGGAAGTGAAACCAGGAGAAGAGCTGTTAGGAGGGTGTGGAAGCGCTGGAAGCCCCAAGGGCTTCCTCCGGCTAAGTGCGGACACTACAGGATGATCTCCAGGAGTGCAGAGCCTTCCCCACACTCCCCCAGCAGCCACCTCTGACTCCTGTCACAATTTCTCACTCATTTCGCAAGGTGAAGACAGCATCTCACTCAAGGTGAAAGTTAAGGTTCTTGCAATGTTTGGCAAAGCCCTGCGTGGCTGTTCCTCAGCTCTCACTCCCTGCAACCTGCTTTTTGCTGCTCACATCCCTCACTCATTGTGCTTTCGCCTCACCCAGGCCTCCTTGCATGTCCCCAGACACATCAGACATCCCTGCCCCAGGGACTTTGCACTGGCTGCTTACTGTCTAGAATGCGCTGCCTGCAGACATCCTCCCTGCCCCCTTATTCCCTCCTCTCCTCCAACGTGTCTCTTGCCCACCCCATGTTCCCTGTCCCCTGGCTTGGTGTTATCTTTCCCCATAGGACTTGATTCCCTGTGGCATCCTGCACATCTTGTGAATTTGTTTACTGACTATCCTCGCTAGGAGTCAACCCTGCAAGAGCCCAGAGTTTTGTTTAGGTTTTGTTCCTTGAGGTTCATCAAAGCCTGGGAAACAATGCCTGGCATGTGATGAACACGTGGTAAAGATCTGGGCTGAACAGATCGACATGAGGCTGGGATGCAGCTCTGTAACTCAGAGACGGTCCAAAGCATCCACGAAGGGACAAACAGCCCAGGCCACCAGGCTGTGCCAGGTCACGCTACCATCCCCGGCCTCAGGGAAACAATGAAACACGGGCCCCAGCTCTCTGACCGTTTGCAGGCGGCACAGGGAAACGCAAAGGGTAACCAAACAGGGAGGCGGCACAGGTAGGAGCCGACTTTTTTGGGGGAGCCTCAGTCACGTTTCTACCTTTTAAAGGGCGTGAAAAAATGGGAACATGTCATCCCATCTCCACAGCTGATGGCAGCTCCTCCTCCTCCTCCTTCTCCTCCTCCTCCTTTCCCTTCCTTGTTCTTTCTTTTTGCTGTCACTTCAAATGCTGCCCTCTCTGACTCCTTCTGAATAGCCGGGGCAGAAACGTGCAGATGGAAGGTGTTGCGCCTCACTTTGACACCTAGCTGGGCAATGTGCCACCCACTCCCCCATCTCAGCTTTTCATGCTGGACCTGTGGCCGTGGGGACGGCAGAGCCTGCAGAGGACAGCCACCAGAGGAGGAGGCAGAGAAGGGAGGGAGGCGGGAGGCTGTTTGACAATGCTCCCACCTTTCCTTTCTTTTAAGAAAATTACAGCAAATTGATCTTGTTGGGAAAATTGGACAATCGTCTTCGGCACGCGCTGTGTCTGACTGCCGGGACGAGGCGGGGAGCATCAGAACAAAGATGCACACCTCCCGGTCTAACTCTCTTTGTCCGGCATAAAGCATCCTTCCTTGTGATTGTTGAAAATTGCCAGCCAGCTACCCAGAGGACTTTAAAGGGAAGCCTGGGCCCTCCGACACAGGCATTTCACCAGCTTTGTTCTGAAAATGACCCTCTTCTCTGTGACTATGCTCAAGTCTCACGAGTTAAGGGGCAGTAATAGACAGGCAGCAGCCTTGAACCCAGCTGTGGGCTGCAGGGATGCGTGGGAGGCAAGAATCTCTGAGTGCTGGGGGCAGGGCTCTCAGATCATCCGGATGTGATTTTATCTGGAGGAGAACACGCACCTCTCTGACTCACCGCGTTTCCACGCAGGATCTAACATCAGGGGAACATTGGAATGAACAGAGCAGCTTCACAAAGGCGCAGAGCGAGACAGACATCCTTCTTTATCAAATTCCCTCAGAGGACAAAAGGTCTTGACTTAGCATCACTGAGAATGGAAGGTTAAGTATTGGGCAGGGAAACAGGACTGAGCGATTGTTGTTTGTGGTGGTTGTTAGGTGCCATGGAGTCAGCTCCAACTCATAGCAACGCTCATGGGGTTTGCAATGGCTGATTGTTTCGGGATTGCTTTGGGAGTGGATAGCTACATCCTTATCCCAATTTGTGGTGCTGGGGATCAAACCCAGGGCCTTAGAGAGCACGGAGCAGCGCTCTACCAACTGAGCTAAACCCCAGCCCCTGGGTTGAACAATACTGATTACAAAATGAAGCGAAAATCACCTGAGGGGGCAATGAGGCATAGGCTGAGCATCTCTGTTGGAAAGACTGGGTCCCATTCTGTGTCCCCAGTGACCAGCTGCCTGACCTTGGCAAGTGACTTACCAGGACTTCTGGTCTCCTCTCCGTGAAGGGGAACACCAGAGCACTCACCCCTTAGGATTGTTTTAGGACTGCAATGAGAAAACCTATACAAGGGCTTGGCATGCATAACAGCTAGCAGCCAGCCCCCGCCCACATCATCCTTGTCATTCAACTTAATCCTCACTTACTGCCTGGGTGATTCTGTGTGTGTGTGCGCGCGCACGCGCGCACGTGTATGTGTGTTCACATACGTGCATATGCCAATGGATACGTGCCCACAGGACTTAGCTTCCTCCGTAACAGAGGTCACAACAGTGTTTGACTCCGAGTAAATAAGATAATCCACATGAAGAACACGACTCTGTGGCCGCCCGTAGCAATGTTACACACAAGTCCCCACAACCGATAGGTCCTGTTCTGTCCTCAGTCTAAGATGGAGTAGCTGAGGTCTGGAGTGCCAGGCTCCTCACCGGTGCCCCATGGCAGCCCTGCAGGCTTGGCTCTGGGTGTCTGTGGGTCCCAGGAGGCAGTGGCGGGGCAGCTGGGTGTGAGAGGCACCAGTGGGAGGTGCCTTGTGGGGCAGGACATCACCGCAGGCAACGGGGCTTCGGTGCCCTGAGGCGCTGAGGGGCGGTGAGGGCATGGGGGCCCTTGCTCCTCAGCGAAGGGAGAAGCAGGGGCTCACCCTCCCTGTGCTGGCCGTGGCTCCTGGGAGCAGTGACTCGTCACTTCTGCTCTTCTGCTCCTGGGCAGGAGGGCTCTCGGGACTCAGTTTGGCCAAGGGCAGGAATGCTGGGGACAGGCACCCTATGGGGATCAGCTAGGGGCCCGGGCTGGAGTTGAACTGGTCCATGAAGGAGGTGCTCAGCAGGGCAGGCAAAGGTCAGAGCTGCAGACAGCTCAGAGCCTGGGACCCAGGAAAGCCGCAGGGACCTGGGCTGGCAGGTTCACGGAACAGAAGTGGATTAGGCAAACGCTGGCTGAGGTGTCAGGGTGCACTGTTAGTGGGGGTGGGACCGTGGCCTTCCTCACTCATGACCCAGGACTCACCTGTGTGTGAGGAGGTGGAATGGGGCCTGCTCTGTCAGCCACTGAGAGCTTCAGGCGACAGGGGACAAAGAAGCTTAATAATGGTGGGAGGCGCCGTGGGAGCCAGACCCTGGGGGACAAGTGGGAGGCTGAGGAGAGGACCAGGCATTCCAGGGGGACGCTGGGGGCCAGGTTGTGGTGGGTATTCTGTGTGGTTCTGAGTTGGTTGATCTGTGTACAGTGGGAGAACATTCTAGAAAGATCGAGAGCATTACTATGGAGCTCCCTGAATATCATGATGAGCAGGAGGCAAAAGCTGGGCCTCCCACAGGGGCCTTGACACTCCTTCTTCTGCGGGGACATTGGGTGGAGGGAACGGAGAGCCAGTGGCTGGGGTGGATGGGGAGGGGCTGGTGTAGACACTCTCTGGGGAAGGCGGAGCATCGGAGCCAGAACCCTGGGCTGCGGGCCCGGCACTGCCTCCTGCCACACCTGAGGAGCATCCTGTTCCCTGTGCTGAAGCCAGCTGGCCTCTGGCCCTATATCCTGACACCACTCCTCCACACTAAGAAGTCCTGCTTCCCACTCCCCGGAGCCCCCGCGTTCTCAGGCAGCGCCATTATCCACAAGGAGCGGCCAAGGCCTGAGGAAGTATCTGGGATCTGCAGTAAGACTCAGTCCTGCAGGCTTGCATTAGAGCCTGCGTCGGGGAAGGGCTCCTCCTGCATGCCAGAGCAAACCCCCTTCTGTTTCTTTTTGTTCCCCACTAGATTCCCACCAGGCAGCTACCGAACATGTCAGTGCTTGACTCTGCCAGATACCACTGATCATTGGCCCCACATCGCTCCAGAGCTCTGTCAAATGCCCTCACCCCTGGTGGCTGCCTAAGAGAGGAGCTGGGGGGTAGAAGAAGAGCTGGGGGCGTCCTTTCTCAAAGAGACTCCCTCCCTCGGAGGTAAGACCTCAGAGGAGAGGCCCACTTGTGATCTCATAAGTGTATGCTTGCTCAAATCTCCTCAACTGTCCACAGCATATGTGCATTTCAAGTAAATTGTTGTTGTTGTTAGGTGCCGTCAAGTCATAGCGACCCTCATAGGGTTTTCAACGGCTGATTGTTTTGGGATTGCCTTGGGAGTGGATTGCCATGTCCTGCTCCCATTTTTTGCGGTGCTGGGAATCGAAACCAGGACCTCAAGCCACAATCCTAGCTCCCTGGGAGATTTTCGGAGCCGTTGCCCAGGCCCAGGAGAGCCCGGAGGGTCTGCCTGGTGCTTCCCTCCTCTTTAACCTGGTCGTGGGCATCTCGCGGGGAGAAGACCTACCAGGCTTGACGGTGGAGGCACAGGTGTGTCGCCAACCCCACGCCAGCCCTCTGGTGGCCTGGAGGAGGGAGGGGCTCCTAGGGTGGTCTGAGGAGCCAGAGCAGAGAAAGCCCACGATGGCTGGAATTTTAGCTCCAGCCATAAAAGGGCTGACCTTGCTGGAATTTCATCTTGCAAGCCAATTATTCCAGAGTTTTTGGACCTCATGGTGGGTGCTTTCTCTCCCTTTTGTTTAGGGTGCTGGGCATAAAACTCCTGAACACCTCCTGTGATTGGATACAGCCCCCCAGCTAGCCCTCCTTCTGAATATCAGCTGGCTATGCCTTGTCCTGTCTTTCTTTCTCTGCTTCCTCCCTTCTTCCCTTTGCCCTTGACGCTGAGATCCAGAAGACAGTGTCAAAGTGCGTTGTTCCCCGTGGGTCCTCAGTAAAGGCCATAAACAGCCATAGCCTTAGCTGCTATGGCTACTGAGCTAGAATTGGGAAGAAGGGGTGCAGTGACATTGCTGGAATGCAGACTCTGTGGGTGCTAAATAAGCTGCTCCAGCCTTTGCAGGGATGGGTGATGGTGGAGAGGGCTTGGTACTGGCTGTGTGGCCCAGGCTCCCTTTCTTTCTTTCTTACTTTCTTTCTTTCTTTCTTTCTTTTTTTTTTTTTTTGCGGTACTGGGGGTTGAACCCAGTGCCTTGCACTTGCATGCTCTGCAAGTTCTGGACCCCTGAGCTGTGCCCCCAGCCCATTTTTTTTTTTTTTTTTTTTTACTTTTTGAGACAGGGTCTTGCACTGCCTCTGGTCTCGAACTTGCAATCCTCTTGACTCCGCCTCCCAAGCCGCTGGATTATAGGTGTGTGCCACCGAGCCCGGTGCCAAACTCCCTTTCTGACTTTCCTCCCACTCCCCCTTTCATTCCATTCCCCACTAGACATAAGTGCAGCTTGAGAGGCAGGGAAGAGGTGCGGGTGGGCAGGAGGGGTGGGGGATGGAGGAGATGCATTTGACAAGAAGCACAGCTGTCATCCAAAGACACAGCCCTGGAAGCATCTGCAGGGAGAGCAGGTGACTCCTGCCAGGCTCAACCATGAACTCTGACCCAGTAAGAGAAGGGGCTGGGGCGTGGGAGGAGAGGGAGGGGCAGAGAGAGGACAGCCAATAGCACAGGATGGTCCATAGCAGGCGATCTCATGATGGTCCCAAACTAGAAAGAATCTAAATGCTCACGAAAGGGAGAACAGATAAAATCATGGGGTAGTTTTGCAAAGAGCACAATGGAAATAAAAAGGAGCTGCTGTATTTATTCTTTTGGAGCTGCTGTAACAAAATGCCATAGACTGGGGGTGTGGAGGCTTAAACAACAGGCATTTGTTTTCACTCAGTTCTGGGGGCTGAAATCTGCAGTCAGGCTGTGGGCGTGGGGAGGTTCTGGTGAAGGCCCCCTGTCCTGGCTTGCAGATGGTCAGCTCCCTTTCACTGCGCCCTCGGTCACGCCTTTCTCCTGTGCAGCAACCTACTCAGGGAGATAGCAAGGGAGCTTGTTGCTGTCTTTCCTCATAAGGGCACTGATCCCAACACAAGGGCCCCACCCTTATGACCTCATGTAACCCTTATCAACTGCCAAAGGCTCGTCTCCTAATACCATGACATTGGGGGTTAGGGCTTCAACATGTATATTTTGGTGAGACAAACATGTAGCCTCTAACAGTGAATTACAGAGGATATAGATGAAGTGCAAAAACTAGTACGGAGTGAAAGAATTCGGGCATGAAAGAGGGCATGTGATATCATTATGTTAAGAGAATTTCTAGAACAGGAAGCTAGGTGTGGTGGCACGTGCCTGTAATCCTAGCGGCTCTGGAGGCTGAGGCAGGAGGATCATAAGTTCGAGACCAGAGGCAGTCTGTGTAACTTAGCGAGACCCTATCTTAAAAAGTCAAAAAAATGGGCTGGGGGCGCAGCTCAGTGGTCCAGCACTTGCAGAGCATGCAGGTGCGAGGCCCTGGGTTCAACCCCCAGTACCGCAAAAAAAAAAAAAAAAAAAAAAAAAAAAAAAAAAAAAAAAGAATTTCTAGAACAGGCAAAACTCGTCCATCATAATAGAACTCAGGAAAGTGTTCGCTTCTGTGGAGGGTGGGTATGGGCTGGGAGAGGGCCTGAGGGAATCCTGGAAAGATGAAAATGCTCTAGAGCTTCATTGGGGGAGTGATCTCACAAGTGTGTGCTGCTTAAATCTCCTCAACTCTCCACAGCATATATGTATTTTAAGTAAATTATTATTGCTGCTGTTGTTAGGAGCAGTCAAGTCATGTCCAACCTATAGCGACTCTCATAGGGTTTTCAATGGCTGACTGTTTCGGGATTGCCTTGGGAGTGGATTGCCAGGTCCTTCTCCCATTCTTGCAGTGCAGGGAATTGAACCAGGGACCTCAGAGACTGCAGAGCGGCGCTCTACCAACTGAGCTAAATTCCAGTCCTTTCAGTAAATTATACCTCAGTAAATGCCAGAATTTCAGTATTAGAAATAAATGAAGAGGCCTTTGGAGGAGCGTTATGAGATTCAGAGAGAGCAGAAGGAGATTTTTTTTGTGTGTGCACACAATGTGTTCAACTGTATACATACACACATGGACACACAGCTATCAAGAAAGAAACCACAACCAATCCCAATGATATAGCAAAGCACCAAAGGACAGCACATCTGGAACTCTCCATGGGAACCCTATGTATCTGGGTACCAAGGGGGGAAACTGCAAGTGTTTCTGGGAAGGCCAAGTTCCTGAGGCTAGGTGCGCCGAATCCAGCCTCCTGCAAGATTGGTGTGATTAAAGTGCCATCTCCCGCTGAGTTATATCCAAGTGCCTGTAGCTATTCTTTTCCATCCTGATTAAAAAAAAATCGCCATTTTTCACTGCTGCAGAGTTGAACCGTGACTTATGTTTCACGGTCTACATTACTGATTTCATGTACTTTTGGCAGCTCTACAGCATCCTCAGGAGCTGTAAGATAAACATGTTCCCCTGGGAAGTTCAAGGGTGTGCATTTGGCAGGTCAACGAAAAAAAAGAGCACCCTCCACCAGATGGATTGACACAGTGTCTGCAACAGTGGGCTTTAACATAAATAAGATGGTGTGCCTGGCACAGGATTGGGGAATGTTTTGTTCTGTTGTACATAGGGTCTCTATGAGTTGGACCTGACTCGATGGCACCTAACAACCACAATAACCTCCCTCCCACTGCCAGCAGGATGATGAGCAGAAGTGAGCACTGAGGATAAAAACGGCAAAAGTTATGGTCTCTCTGACTCTTCAAGCAGTGCACAGGCCCCCATCTTCTGCCATCTTCTCTGCCCAGGGACCTTTCACCCCGCAAGCAGGGGCTCGGAGTGACCCAGCACTTGATGATGGTCCCCCACTTACTAGCTGTTTGGGTTTGGATGGATTAACTAATTTCACCCTTTGCAAATGGATCCCTGTGTTTGGATAGATTAACTAATTTCACCCTTTGCAACTGATGTTGGTCCCACACTTACTAGCTATTTGGGTTTGGCTACATTAACTAATTTCACCCTTTGCAAATGGATCCCTGTGTCTAATGGACGCCTGTGTCTAATTGCCTCTCTGAGGACAAAGTGAGAAGATGCCTTGACCCACAGCCAGCAGGAGGCAGGTGCTCTGGGGCCGATGGCTTCTCTAAGGACCATACATTCCGTACTCCACCTGCTTCAGCCTGTTGTTAGGTACCATGGAGTCGAGTCTGACTCATAGCAACCCTATGTACAGCAGAATGAAACATTCCCCGATTCTGTGCCAGGCACACTATCTTATTTATGTTACAGCCCATTGTTGCAGACACTGTGTCAATCCATCTGGTGGAGGGTTTTCCTTTGCTGATGTCAGATGGATATCAGCCAGGAGCAGAGAATATCAGAAAGATATCTATCTATGTTTTATTGACTATGCAAAGGCATTTGACTGTGTGGATCATAACAAATTATGGATAACACTTCGAGGAATGGGAAAACGAGAGCACCTAATTGTACTCATGAGGAATCTGCACATGAATCAGGAGGCAGTTGTTTGAAGAAAACAAGGAAACACTGCCCAGGGGGTGTTAGCTCATGCCTGAGTATTCTTGCCTCTCAATGGGAATGACAGCGGTGGTGCTGGTGGCTCTGTGAGGGGTACTGAGATCAAGCTGTCACCCAGCCCCCCCCCCCGTGATTCCCAGAGGCAAATAGCTGGATTTCCATGGGTTTCCACATTGCTACCATTGCCACATCTCTGCTGGTTCTGTAAAGGGAAAACCACTTCCCTTTGGTGAGTGCCTTGCCTTCGGCTGGTTGGACACTGTGCCTGCCACAGTGCCCCATCCCAGTGTCTCCCCATGCCCCATGTCAGTGTCTCTCAGTGCCTGGTCCTTTGGGAAGGAGAGCCCACCCCTCTTTTAATGGAGGAGTCACCCAAGGCTTCGGAGAGGTGTTTGGCTGAATGTCCCACAGCTAGCTCACCACTGGGCAGGACTTCAAACCCTGGTCTATCTGACTTAAAGATGGGCCGCTTTCTACCCAGCCAGAAGAAGAAGAAATGGGAGCAGAACATAACCGCCGTGCAGAGCGCTGCTTCACCCCTTTGTGTGAACGGAGCTCAGGGCCCCAGGAGGGCTCTGTGGCCCAGCAGAGATGCAGGTGGAATTTCACACTGCCATTCTTAGGAAGCAATAGTCCTCTACCTTCTGATTATAACTTAAAGCTCAATTTTCTACTGCTTTGCTGAAAGATCATAAAAGTATATGACGTTCTCTCTCCTTGAATTGTGATGGAAGGGGAAAGAAAACCCACCATGGATTCCAAGTATTGATAAGGACCGAGCTATTTCGATATTCCTCAAGAGTATTCTGGCCTACTTTATGGGGCCAGGAAATCAATCACTAAATAATCAATAAAAACTCAAAGGCTTTGTAGAATTTAGAAAGGATCTTTGTGGGGTCCAGTTCGAGTTCAACGTGATGAATGGTTTGGACTGACTCTTTATTTGATCTGATTGAATATATCTAGTTTATTTATTTATTTATTTATTTTGTGGTATTGGGGGTTTGAACCCAGGGCCTCGCACCTGCATGCTTTGCAAGTGCTGGACCACTGAGCTGCGCCCCCAGCCCTTTTTTTTTTTTTTTTTTTTTTTTTTTTTTTTTTTTTTTTTTTTTTTTTTTTTTTTTTTTTTTTTTTTTTTTTTTTTTTTTTTTACTTTTTGAAACAGGGTTTCACTCGGCTACACAGACTGCTTCTGGTCTTGAACTTGTGATCCTGCCTTCGCCGCCCAAGCTGCTGGGATTACAGGCGTGCGACACCGTGCCCGGCCAATATATCTAGTTTTTAAAATCTGTTTTTATCATCTCCCTCCTGTATCTTTTTTTTTTTAAATGTTAACTAATTGTGGGGGCTGGGATTTAGCTTAGTTGGTAGAGCCCTGCTCTGCAGTCTCTGAGGACCCGAGTTTGATTCCCAGCATCGCAAAAATGGGAGAAGGACGTGGCAACCCACTCCCAAGGCAATCCCGAAACAATCTGCCATTGAAAACCCTGTGAGGGTTGCTATGAGTCACACTCGACTCGACGGCACCTAACAACAACCACAACAACAACTAATTGTGAGGACCTTTCAGAAAGAGTGCAGGTTTCTGGTCAGAAAGAACATCGGGACTTGAAGGGTATGGCTTTAGGAAGCCAGGGAGCATCTCTAGCACCCCCCTCCTGGCTGGAACCCTGGCCTCTCCTGAGCTTGTTTATCAACCTGAAGTCCTGAGCTGGCACCTTTGAGAGCCATCGATGTTCATGAATGAAGAGCAGAGAACAGACTAACTTGGTCGCACCAAATGAGGTCATTCTTCCAGACAGATGAACTACCATATTCAGTCTTTGGGGACTTGACATAAATCAGAAGGTGAGATTTACACAGAATAGGACCGTAAGCTTGCCAGGACCCTGATTCAAACTTGATCGATTCCGGCTCAAGGAACCCAGCCAACTCCGAGCCACTGAGTCAAGCTATTGCCAGCAGTCAGCTTGCAAGACATCCATTCTGAAGCTCCCGAGCTCAGCCCTTTGAAGTAGATAGCATCAGGAGGAACATGGCCTGCGGTTCATTTACAGGCAGGCCGTTATGAGCTTGGTTCATCATTTAAGTTAATGAGAACCTAGAAGCTGCCATACAATCACGAGGCTAGGGCACCAGCATGATTTTGCTTCGTGGTGAGCCTCCACTTGCTTGGCAGGCAGCAAATGCCATCCAGCCACAGTCTCCTTAAACCTGATGGCCATAAACTCTGTATATATTATACTTTGTATTTATACTAACAAATATAGATGCACAAATATACCATATATATTTTAAAGTAAAGGTTTTGCTATTTCTTTCTTTTCTCTATAGTTGGTCCAAACGCTGAGTGAGGTAGGACAATCTCTACGAGAAATAATTTAGTAGTGTCTATTCTGTTAGGCGGGACTGGGATTTAGCTCAGTTGGTAGAGCGCTGCCCTGCAGTCTCTGAGGTCCCGAGTTCGATTCCCAACACCACAAAAATGGGAGAAGGACGTGGCAACCCACTTCCGAGGCAATCCCGAAACAATCAGCCATTGAAAACCCTATAAGGGTTGCTATGAGTTAGAACTGACTGGATGGCACCTAACAACAACAACAACAATTCTGTTAGGCAGTATTCTAGACATTTCATGTGTATTAACTCATTTCAACACTAGAGCAACACAAGGAAGCAGGAACAATTATTATCCCATGTACAGATGAGAAAACTGAGGCCAAGAGAGCTTAAGTAACTAGTCTACAGCCACTTAGTAATAAATGGGGAAGCCAGAGAGGAAGATGAACTGACACAATGGACCGCAGGACACTTGCACATACTTGAGGTCCTACCTAAAATGCTCCTTCCTTGAGAAAGCACATCTGGCTCCTACAGGATGCATTGGTTCTTCCTGGACCTCCCTTCTCGGCCATCAAGGAAGTCAGTGATCCTACATTTCTTGTGGGATTGTCAATTAACGTCAGTGTCTGCCACAAAGGGCTTGTTGGCTCAGCATTGCGTCTCTAATATCCAGCGCATGGTAGTTACTCTGCCCACGGGAAGAGGAAAGTAGGGGAAAGGAAAGATCGTCGGGATCAGAACAGGAGCACCTGGAGTTAGGCCTGGTGTGACCTCAGGCAGCCAAGGCGATCTGAAAGGGAAGAGCCCGCCTCCCTCTCCTGACGTGGCTCCGACCTGCTCCTTGGTCCTTTCCTTGCTTTCAGAGTCCTGTGCTCCATGAGGTGAGTGGCCTGGGGAGGCGCTTCCCCCACCAGGATGTTCAGCCTTATCACAGGCTCAGACTCAACACGGCCAAGGACTGTGGACAGAAACCTCCAACCCCATGAGCCAAAAGAAGTCTGTCCCCGCTTCCGTTGTCTAGGTTTGATGCTTTGCCACTGCCATGTAAAATCTAACACTTAGGCACCATATTGGGGTGGGTTAATCTCCTGGGGCCTGACCCTAAAGGCAGGTATTGCAACTGCCAGGTGACAACACAGACCCGCCTCTGTCAACCCGTGCCCAGCCAGGTTCAGGATGGGCAGGGGCAGAAGTACCCCCACCTTATCCTCATTTCATCTTCAGGGAGCCCTACAAACTCAACTGGCCAGGGATCTTGAGGCCTTGTTTGGGGAAAGTGACTTAGAGTTTTTCATGATGAGCTTTGGCCTAACTTTCTTCCTGGCAGGAGAGAAAGAACACAGGGTGATTTTTCTGTGGATCAGAATGTTGTTGTTAGGTGCCATCGAGTCGGTATCTGACTCATAGTGACCCTATGTACAACAGGGGAAGCACTATTGTCAGTGCTTCTCTGTTGTTCATAGGGTTTTCAATGGCGGATTGATTTTTGGGAGTGGGTTGCCAGGTCTGTTTCCCAAGCCTCCAGCATCTGGTGTTCCCAGGCAGTCTCCCATCCAAGGACTAACCAGGCCTGACTCTGCTTAGCTTCCAAGATCTGAAGGGATCGGATGCCACAGGGCTATGGCTGCAGGCCGGGATCAGAATAGCTGGTGTTAAAGTGAAGCAGATTCACTAGCCCAGGAAGGAGGCTGGCAGGGGCTTGGCAAGCGGTGGTGGCCTGGGCACCTCTCTAGCCCTTCTTACCCTGGCAATGCAGTAAGAAGCCTTCAGTGGAAGTGGCTGGAGCCTGGGGCCAAAGATGGAGGAGGTGAAAGAGTCTGGGGGAAGGTGCTGGAGTGGGGGTAGAGGAGCAAATGGGCTCTTGGCAATGCAAGCATCCTGAATACTTCCCTGGTATCTGTCCTTACAAGGGCCTCTGTGACGCTGTGGCTTTGGGGACTATAGTATAAGGGGTAGGTTGTGCACTGCACAATTCTCTTCTTGTTGTTAAGAGCCGCTGAGTTGGTGTCCAACTCATAGTGACCCTACCTACAACAGATGAAACACTATTGTCAGTGTTTCTCTACTGTTCATAGGGTTTTCAATGGCTGATTGTTTCAGGACTGGACCTGCCAGGTCCTTCTCCCATTTTTTCAGTGCTGGGGATCAAGCCCAGGGCCTCAGGGAGTGCAAAGCAGCGCTCTACCAACTGAGCTAAACCAATAATAGGAACCAGAGCTCGCATGGTTCTTAAAAGTGACTCAAGCAGAGGTGCAGACAGGCAAAAGAGTTTGTCTTTGCTATAAGTCACATCCTGAGACAAAGAAATCTCAACCTGAGTTTCACAGTCAAAGTCACGTAGGGCTGGGGACATAATCAAATGAGCGTCCACAGGGGACCTTTTCCTGCTGCTAGAACCGTAGGGAAAGCACAAGGAATCAGAGTCAGAGACTTGCACCGTGGTCTAAGAGTATTCACGTTGCCCGCAGAAAGATTAGCTGCTGTCATGGTTTGGATGTGAAAGGTCTAGCAAAGGCCCACATGGGCTAAGGCGTGGCCCCAGTCTGTGCAGCCCCTGGGAGGTGGTGGCACTTGTAGGAGGTCGGGCCTCGTGTAAGGAAGCTGTGTCCCTGGAGGTGTAAACTTGAAGGGGATATAGGGACCCCAGCCTCTTCAGCTAATTCTCTTCTCTCTCCCGGCTGCCATAGATGAGAAGTTTCCTTCACCATGTGCTCTGCCATGATACCCTGCACTGCCACAGGCCCAAAGCAATGGGACAAAGACACCATGGCCCAAAGCCTCTGAAATCATGGGCCCACATCAACTTTTCTTCCTTCAGTGGATTCTCTCAGGTGTTTTGTTATGGTGACACAGAGCAGACCGACACGGATACCATCTCAGGGACACTCACCTCCTACCTGCACCACCCCGCAGAGGCTCCCTAGAAGGTGTATTTCACCCCTTCTGGAGGCAAGCGTGCTACCTAGATACCACGCCACCGGATCTGAACGTAAGGCATCACCGTTGTCAACCCTTTAAGGGGCATCTGGATCAAATACTGCGGCATGATGCGATTTTTCCTTCTGTTTCCTTTCTTTATATGCACCAGAGAAGAGATAGTAAGAAAAATAAAACATGAATAATTGCTTAGTGTCTGTCCCTGAAGATCAAGAATCTCCGAGGGCCGGACAGTGTAGGTTGAACCTGGATCTTACACACTGTGTGGTCCTTTATTCTGGGCTGACCTCATACTTCAAGTCATCTGCCTGTGCTGTAGAAGAAAAGGGGGAGCTCAAAGACACTCCCAAATTCGGCTTTGATAGTGATTTAACCCATACTCTCCTGCTGACTGGCCTGTACCCATAGCCCTGTGCCATCTGATCCCATCAGATCTTGGAAGCTAAGTGGGGTGGGGCCTGGCTAGTACTTGGATGGGAGACCGCCTGGGAACACTAGGTACCGTAGGCTTGGGAGAAGGACCCGGCAACCCACTCCTAAAAATCAATCTGCCATGGAAAACCCTATGAACAGCAGAGAAGCACTGATAATAATGTTTCACCTGTTGTACATAGGGTCACTATGAGTTGGACACCAACCAGAAGGCACCTAACAACAACTCCTGCTGACTGAGCCCATGACCTCGGGGTAGTTACCGCAACGAACACAGGAGCCCACAGTCACTCTTTGAAGCACAATCCAGTCATCTCTCGTTAGGACACAGACTGGGAAGCTCACTTGCCACAGCCCAGACGTAGAATTCAGTTCCTATGTAAAACAAGGGGAAAATCCCTGTCTGCCTGTTTTCTTCTTGTTCTGCCATGGTGGGCTATTTTCTTCACTGCTGAAACATCTCAGAATCTATACTGTGCCAGTGGACTCTGGGGTGACCCAGGGAAGAGTTTCCAAGCCCCAGTCATTGGTGCTGAAAACCGTACTTTGCAAAATATAGATGTTGGGTGCAGAGCACTAGTGGACAACCCAGGCACCACGTTTGTGTGCATTACTTTGCCATAGGGACCACTGCCTGTGTGGTAGAAAATGACCTCAAAGCTGGGTGCTGTGGTGCATGCCTATAATCCCAGTGACTTGGAAGGCTGAGGCAGGAGAATTGCCGAGTTGAAGGCCAGGGACAGCCTATCCAACTTAGTAAGACCTATCTCAAAATAAAAAATAAAAAATGGGGTTTGGGGTAAAGCTCTGTGGTAGGGCACTTGTTTAACATGAGCGAGACCCTGGGTTTAGCCTCCAATGACTGCAAGAAAAAGGAAAGAGAAATAGAAAAAGAAAATGCTCAACAGGGTTGGCATCTGTGGTTGGTTATGTAGACATCGGCAAGTGCTTCTCCTGGGCCCAATGTTCTATGTGAGAGGGGTGTGGGTTGTTGGGGGAGTCTAATGCCTAGGTCAGCATTTTGCAAACTAAGTCTTGCCAAGTCTGAGAGGCATAAGCAGGAATTTTGTGGGTAAAGTCCTTTGGGGGATCCTCTTGGATAGTCACATTTCCTGTGGCACAAGAAACATCTGGTGAAGTTCTGAGTTAAAGACACCTGTGCAACAGAAAGAAATAAAGAATTTTTCAAACTCATTGATGTTGTTGTTATTAGGTGCCATCGAGTTGGTGTCCAACGCACAGTGAACCTGCATACAACAAGCGAAACACTTATTATCAGTGCTTCTCTGCTGTTCGTAGGGTTTTCAATGGCAGATTGATTTTTGGGAGTGGGTTGCCGGATCCTTCTCCCAAGCCTTCAGAACCTGGTGTTCCCAGGTGGTCTCCCATCCAAGTACTAACCAGGCCCGACCCTGCTTAGCTTCCGAGATCTGAAGGGATCGGACCCTACAGTGCTACGGCTCAGGCAGGTAAATTTTAAACTCCCAAAGACTGTGGTGGGGAACTATGGTTTATGTAACCAACAATGATTCCAAATCACCATTTGTCACTCCCCTGATATGGTGGCACAAAGGAAGACAATTCTCTGAGGATCTTGGTGGGTAAATACATTCCAAGTCCCATCCAGGGGTGGGGGATCCTCTCCCTCAGGGCTTGTCTTGTGCACCTCCACGATGGAGACTTCAAAGACCCTGTTGCAGGATAGGTCATGTTGTTGTTAGGTGCTGTCGAGTCAGTATCCGACTCATAGCGACCCTCTGTACAACAGGGGAAACACTATTGTCAGTGCTTCTCTGCTGTTCATCGGGTTTTCAATGGCAGATTGATTTTTGGGAGGGGGTTGCCAGATCCTTCTCCCAAGCCTACAGCTTCTGGTGTTCCCAGTAGGTCTCCCATCCAGGTACTAACCAAGCCTGACCCTGCTTAGCTTCCGAGATCTGACGGGATCGGATGCCCCAGGGCTACAGCTGCAGGCCCAGGATAGGTCATAGCAGCCCAAAAAAACCCGTAGCAAGAGAAGAACATAAGGTGATAAGTAATCAAGAGCCTGTGCCGAATGGGGAGTTTAGCCATGCCCGCTCCGTCTGAGAACCGGCCTATCAATTACAGCTCATTGGGCGTCCTTCCTGGGATTATGTGAGGAAACAATGATTGATAACTGGTGGAAGTTGATTATATGCTAGTTGTTGTTGTTAGGTGCCGTCGAGTTGGTGTCCGACTCATAGCGACCCTCATAGGGTTTTCAACGGCTGACTGTTTCAGGATTGCCTTGGGAATGGATTGCCAGGTCCTTCTCCCATTTTTGCGGTGCTGGGAATTGAACTTGGGACCTCAGCGCAGCGCTCTACCAACTGAGCTAAATCCCAGCCCCCTTTTTTGTGGTACTAGGGGTTGAACCCAGGGCCTCACGCCTGCATGCTTTATAAGTGCTGTACCACTGAGCTGTGCCCCCAGCCCACTTTTTTACTTTTTTGAGACAGGGTCTCGCTAAATTACACAGACTGCCTCTGGTCTCGAACTTGCGATCCTCCTGCCTCTGCCTCCCAAGTCACTGGGATTACAGGCATGGGCCACCGTGCCGGGTTTATACACTGTTTATACCCTTTTAATGCTGTGGTGGCTTTAGCTAGAACCCCAGGCACATTGTCTAAGACCAGCCCCTGCGCAGAGAGAATGGGCCCTAATTGATAAGTCCAGGGAGGAGATAAGAACAAACTTAGGAGGGCCTTGGGCCAAGCCTGAGCCCCGGGCATACATGCCATGTGCTGAGCCGGAGGTCTGGGAGGGGCAGTGGCTGCAGAGGCCAGGGAGTAGGAAGTGGGAGGTGGCAGGAGAGGGCAAAAAAAGAACAGGAACTCCAGAAGAAATAGCTTGCAGATCCTGTTGTGACTTTGGGGAAGTCACAGAACTTCTCTGGCCTCAGTTTATCTAACTTTAACATGCAGATCTGAACACTACCTGCATATGGTCACGGTAAAGACTAAATCGGTGCGTTTGTTACAGTGCCTGGCATATGCTGGCATGGTTGGCCATGCGTAATGATAGAGAGACAAACCCCGTCCCATTGGAAACACTCAGTGAAGCTCACAGGAGTGAAAATTGCCTCCCCAGTGGTCCTTTTCCATGTGCTCATAGAGCAGTCATTGACCATCGCAGGCAGACAAGCTCTTGGAAGGAGGCAGCTTGTTGGGGATTTTTAAAGCACCCCCTAAATAGGGTCCCTCTAACCAGCATGAGGAACTAACACTCAGGCTACATTCTACTCAATCCTTTATCCCCCCTCCCATCGAGTGAGCAAAGAAGGCCCCTGATCAGCCTCACCCTATCCCAACCACCTTTACTTTGATTGGCTACCCCTAGCACCTCAGTTAAATAACTGCCCCTACCTGGCAGGTGGCCTGCAGCCGTAGCCCTGTGGCATCCGATCCCGTCAGATCTGGGAAGCTAAGCAAGGTCGGGCCTGGTTAGTACTTGGATGGGAGACCACCTGGGAATGCCAGGTTCTGAAGGCTTGGGAGAAGGACCTGGCAACCCACTCCCAATAATCAATCTGCCATTGAAAACCCTATGAACAGCAGAGAAGCACTGACAATAGTGTTTCGGCTGTTGTATGTAGGGTTGCTATGAGTCGGATACCGACTCGATGACACCTAACAACAACACCTGGCAGGTATGAGAGTTTACCTGCTGTACCTGTCAGGAATGTGCCCTGATTGGCACATTCACACCCCCTCCCAGGAGCCTATATAAGCAAGCTCCTGGACCCCACGTTGACCCTCTTGTTTTCACCTGCTACCGGACCCCATCACCTTGACCCTGTGGAAGACCACCTAGCAAGCCGAGGAGTCAAGACCAGGGGCCCTGAAGTATCGAAGGCTACAAGCAAGCCATGAAGAGACTCCCAATTCCTCCCATCATTGGCAAGGATGGGGGCAGAGAAGGCGAGCTGTAAGAGTCAAGACCACTGGACCTCCAGCCCAGCGGAACACCAACTGCTTATAGTCAGGCCTTTAAGGCTGAGCTGTACCACCAGTGAGACTGCAGCATTCTATGCTGCAGGCTTAGAGCTAGCACTTGAGCACTTGACAGGGGCTGCTTGCTGGTTGCACCCCATTTGGGGAGCAACCCAATAAACTTCCCTCTCCTGTTTCCCACAGAAGGTCTCCCAAAGTCCTTCTTTGATGTCTCTGGCCCCTATACCAACCCAGTCCAGTTGGGTCCTCAATACCCACTCGGTGTCAGGGCAAGGCTCTGACCTCTGCTGGGCCTGATCCGAACCCCAACAGCAGCTACAAGGGGCAGGTGGTCACCACAAGCCCCCATGGGCTCATCATGCCTGCAGATGCAGACGCCTGATCTTCACTTGTTCACACAGCAGCGTACTGGGGACTGACTGTTGGTAACCAGACTCCCAATGCTCTGAGGGATTATCCAGAAGCTAATGCCAGGTCTTCCAGTGGGAGAAGAGCCTCACTTCAGAGCTGGGGGCAATCATTTGGCCTGGCCTGCTTAGCGTATCAGATGACAAACAGGAAGTCCCTCCAGGAGTATACCGTTAGAAGACAGGAGTGGGGTCTGCTGAAATGTTCCTCCCTCTAGCCAGGAAAGTCAGATTAATTGTCTGAGAAACAAGCTTTGCTGTCTAGAGGTAAAGTCATTTTCTGTACGTGATGCTGATAAATTCTGACAGCGTCCTAATCTCTCATATCCTTTTGCTTTCCCTTGCACCAGGAGCAAAATTGCTTCCTACCAGAAAATGTACGCCGTATAGAGGGAGAATGTGCTTCCCTTGGTTACCTTCTGACAGCAATAATAAAAGTGGCAGCCGCTGAGTGCTTACTATGTGCCAGGCACACTGTGAAGTACTCACAGACTACCTCCTTTCGTTAGCACAAGTCTGCATGGCTCTGGACTTTACTGAGGAAATTGTGGCCCAGAGAGGTTACCAAACTCACTCAGGATCTCGTAGCTATGAAGTTGTGAAGCTGAAATCCCAATTCAGATCTCCCTGACTTTGAGCTCCTATCATCTCTTCAACATTTTAGATCTTCGTTGTTGTTGTTGTTAAGTGGCTTCGAGTCATGTCTGACTCACAGCGACCCTTATAGGGTTTTCAATGGTTGATTGTTTCAGGATTGCCTCTGAAGCGGATTGCCACGTCCTTCTCCCATTTTTGCAGTGCTGGGAATTGAACCCAGAACCTCAGAGACTGCAGAGTGGCTCTTTACCAACTGAGCTAAATCCTAGCCCTTTTAGATCTTTTAGGAAGATCTTTCCAGAGCTCTGTCACACACCTACTCATTGCCATTGGACCCACAGTTTCCTCGGATAACTACAGGATTGAGCCTGGTTCCATCCATCGGTAGCTGTGTATTGACCATATCTTGGAATGGACATGCCTTCAGAGAGAGTCCCATCTGATCTGGGAGGCTAAGCAGGGTTGAGCCTGGTTAGTCTTTGGATGGGAGACTGTCTGGGAACACCAGGTGCCGCAGGCTTGGGAGAAGGACCTGGCCGTCCACTCCCAAAAAACAATCAGTCATCGAAAACCTTGTGAATAGCAGAGAAGCACTGACATAGTGCCGGGCATGACACAGTGTGAGGGAGTGTTTCCTTACATTGTACATAAGGTCACTATGAACTGGATCCTCCTAATGGCACCTAACAACAACAACAACAACAACAACAACAACAGAGAAAGAAAAATATTTCTATGTAGGTGTCTTATAATTTCCACTTGAGATGATGACATTTTCCAATGACCTTGAACATTGAGGCCCCTTGTCTCTAGGGCCTATTTGCACTGTCTGTGCCTAGTGTATACACCTGTCTCTTGGTCCTACTCCAGGTAGCAAGGAGAGGACACTAGCTCACAGTCACAACCCTGAGGGTCATCTGAACCAATGTGTTTCCTTGACTTCATGGCATGGAAGGAATATAACCTAGATGTTGTTGTTGTTAGGTGCCATTGAGTTGGTATCTGACTCATAGCGACCCTCTGTACAACAGGGGGAACACTATTGTCAGTGCTTCTCTGCCGTTCATAGGGTTTTCAATGGCAGATTGATTTTTGGGAGGGGGTTGCCAGGTCCTTCTCCCAAGCCTACAGCTTCTGGTATTCCCAGGCAGTCTCCCATCCAGGTACTAACCAGGCCTGACCCTGCTTAGCTTCTGAGATCTGATGGGATCGGATGCCACAGGGCTACCGCTGCAGGCATAACTGTAGATAGAGAAGCCAAAACTGGCTTCCTTGGGATCATCTCTATGCACCTTTCTGAGAAGATAAAATCAAGTCAAGCATTTTCCTTCCAAATCAGCTGCCAGAAAAGTGACAATAACCTCACTCTGATGCTTTTGCTGCTGATAACAGTCAGAATGACTCAGCAACCAGGCTCAAAGGATTTCGAATTTCAAACAACCACCACTCTGCTTAAAAGTGTTACCTCGTGGACAGGATAATGTAGGCAGAGACGACCTAGAACTATGCAGGTTTTATCTATTTGTTTACATATAATGGCAGTAAAAAATAGAAGCAATCGCCTTTTATGTTACTCTCAAGAGAAGCATTTTCTAACTCATGGCTGAAATCTCACTTTGGGGAAAACTGGGCTGCCACTTGATCCTGTATCAGGAAGTCACTCCTAGTAATAGTTCATGTCAAAGCAGGATCCATCCTTGCCAAGACCTGCTTGGCAGACGTGTCTGTAATGAGAATAAAATAAATGCTGTTCTTATGGGGTGAGACCTAGGCTGGCAGTAGTTAGGTGGGGCTAAGTGCCTAATTCTGTGGAAGGAACCCTGATGAGGCCCTGCCCGGAGCTGAGTGAACCCTGCAGCTGCCCACTGCCCTCAAGAATTTCACCTGTCTCCATGACATCGGAAGGCAGTGTCTTTTTCTTTCTTTCTTTCTTTCTTTCTTTCTTTCTTTCTTTCTTTCTTTCTTTCTTTCCTTCTTTCTTTCCTTCTTTCCTTCCTTCCTTCCTTCCTTCCTTCCTTCCTTTCTTTCTTTTCTTCCTTCCTTCCTTCCTTTCTTTCCTTCCTTCCTTCCTTCCTTCCTTCCTTTCTTTTTCTTCCTTCCTTCCTTCCCTCCTTCCCTCCTTCCCTCCTTTCTTCCTTCCTTCCTTCCTTCCTTCCTTCCTTTCTTTCTTTCTTTTTTTTTTTTTTTTCCGGTACTGTGGATTGAACCCAGGGCCTCGCGCTTGCATGCTCTGCAAGTGCTGGACCACTAAGCTGCACACCCAGCCCATTTTTTTTAACTTTTTGAGACAGTGATTTTGCTAAGTTACGCAGACTGGGAAGGCAGTGTCTTTTCTCTGCAAGCTCCCAGCTACCCATCTCCCCGTCTATCCCTCAGCTCCACTTTCCTTCTCCTGCACATGGCACCCCCTGGCGCCTCCTATTTCACCTGCCCACAGCCCCCGGCCCCTGTCACTTCTCCTCCTCGCTCTGCCATGCTGAAGTGATGCAGCTGAGGTGCGTGGTAGCGGGGTGCAGGCTTTGGGAGTGTGCCTGCTTCCTTACGGACGGTTGTCCCAGAATCAGATCCAAAAGAGGGGTACAAGCCTTAGTGGTTCCTCAAGAAAGTGGGGCTGACCCAGGAAGGGTGCATGGGGAGGGATACAGGGAAAGGGAAGCAGCCCCAAAGCGTCCACAATTACACCTGCTACCATGAGGGAGCCTGAAGCTCAGCCTCATGGGGAAAGCAAGGAACAGCGCACAGTACAACCCCAGAGTTACCCAGCTGAGCGGCGAGGGAGCTGGGGCCTCTACACACCAATTCCCGAGGCCCAGCGGTTGACGGACAGACCTCAGTGCATCTGGTCTCTCCCTTGCGGCGCCACAGAGCTGTGTATGGTAGGGAGGAGACTTCAGCACAGTGATACAGACACCGGCAGCTGGAAATGCTGGAAAGGTCCAGGGAATGAGGATAGGGCAGTGGCCAGCTGTGACACCTGCTGTATCTGAAACAGAGAATCTACCCAAGACCCTTGCTCACACCTCCAAACCACATCGTGCCTCCATCCCCTCTCTGTCTTCCTCCTCTTCCCTAGATCTCCTGCGCATTGGCAATTTATCACCTGGATTAACACAACAGCTTGTGGACTGGTTTTCCTGCTTTGAGTCGTTTTAACAAATATTATATAATGAAAATTGTCATGCATACAGAGAAAATATAGGGAACAATGCATCCATCGTTATGTTTCCCCACATTGCAACATGTTGTCTGATGGCTTGACTTCCTTACTTAATCACATTAAAGTTTTACAGCTCTAATCAAAGCTCCCTGGGCATTCCTTCTTGATCTCCTGCTTCTCCTGTCCTCCCAGATGGCTTGATGTTTATCATCCCCATGCAGGGGTTTTCTCTTTCTCCTGTGTATATATGTATCCCAAACACACACACACACACACACACACACACACACACACACACACACACACACGTACACACACATACCCATGCAGTATGGGTAAGAAGATTGTTACATCTTTTCTAACTTACTAAATTGGCATCACCTGAAGAAATCATCCTGAAACTTTTATTTGCTCATGTTTCTAGTTTTTATCATGATGTCGTTTCACCCATGTCCACACATACAGCCCAGGTTCAACCCTTGCAGTCACCTGATCGTTTTATCTTGAGTGTGTGCCCTACAAATTACTCATTTCTTTGTCTGTTCGTGGATTAGGCTCTCTCCTCTTCCCTAAAACTGCAAGTTTTTTTCTTTTTTCCTCTACCACAAATAGTGCTGCAATAGATCCTCTTTGGCTTGGCCAGTTACTTTATGAACCCACAGGAGTATTTTCTGGGTACCCTCATAGAAATGGAAATGCTCATAATGAGAATATGCGCATCTCCAGTGTTCCTGAATGCTGCTCAATTCCTCTTCAAATAGAATTAATTTGCTGGTCCACAGACAGGAGGTGAGGCTCCTTGTCTCTCTGTATTCTTGCCGGCTCTCAGTATTGTCATTATTAATTTTTGCCAGTCTGGTCCAAAACATATCATGAGCCTTGGGAATTTCTCTACTCTGGCTTCCTGCCCCCCTGTAGCATCTGGGCAAAGGCCCCAGCCAGGGCTGATAGGGATGAAAAGATCTTTGTTTTACTTTGCATTTCCCTGATTACTAATGAGGCTAACCAGTTTTACATGCTTACAGGCCAGTCAGGTTTTGTCTGTTATGAATTTTCTATTCATACCCTTTCTCTTCTACTCCATTTGGGCCATTTGTCTTGCGGTAACTAAACTGCAGATATCTTTTATATATTCTGGCTGCAAATCTGTCTCTCTGCTTGTTTTTCCTGCACCCTCTCCCACTCTGCTTTGTGTTTTTATTTCATTTTCAGTGACTTCTTTTCTAGATGATTTTAATTGCAATGGCATTCAGTTTACGGCATTTTCTCTATCATTTGCGTTTTAAAAGACATTTTCTACCAAGAAGTCATAAGAGTATTCTGCCTTGTTTTTTCTCAACTGTATGAAAGGTCTGTCTTTAGGTTTTATTTACCTGGGATGGATCGTTGTATACTGAAGGAAAGATCTAACTAATCTTTTTTTGCAGATGGAAAAATGGCAACTCCAGCACTACTTATTGAGCCTGTGTCTTTTTTTCTCAGTGATTTAGAATGCCACATCTATTATAGATTAAGCTCTTATATATTTATGGTGTTACATCTGAGGATGCTCTTTCAGTCCATTGATATGTTTATCTCTTTTTGAGTCAATATCACACTGTCTTAATGAGAACACTTTATGATGTCTTGCTAACTAGGATGTAAAATCCCTCCCCACACTGTTCTGCTTAAAACTTACTTTGGTTTCTTGCTTTTACATATATTGTTTCCATGGAAAATTCTGTTAGGATCATGATTAGAATTATATTAGCTTTAATAGGCTGATATGAGAATATTTCCATTTTATAATATTGACTTTTTCCACTAATGAATAGGATATATTGTCCATACCTTCATTTCTCTAGGTCTTCTTTTCTTTTCTTTTTTTTTTTTTATGTCTTTCAATAAAGTTTCATAAATTTCTCCATAAAGTTTTATTCCTAGGTAACTTTCAGCTTTTATTGCTAGGGTATATGGCATCTTTTTAAAACTACATTTTCTAATTGTGTTGGATGGTATGTGCGATTGATTTTTGTATATTTAGGCAAGTTTTCAGCAACATTGCTAAATTTGCAATTTAGTGTTATTACTTTGTATGCAGATTCCTTGAGTTTTCTAAGTAGATAATTTTGTCTTTAAATAATTAATTTTTCTTTCCAATCTTCAAATATTGAGTACTTTAATTTTTAAGGCTATTCTTGTAAAAGCATAGAACTTATAGACTTTTGTTATTTGTTAAGAATTCTGTCTTTTAAATAAGATCAGTTTGTTTTTACTTTTTGTGATTCTTGATATACTTAGATTTATTTACTAATATGCTGAAATCTTATTTTGTATTTATAGTTTGTTCTACATTTTCTCCCCCCTGCCCCCCGTCCTATGACCTACTATATTGGTAGGTTTTTGAACTACATGCCTATTTGACTTTATAAAATCTGAAATTATTCAATGTCTCTACTTCTAAGCAATTCAAAGATGAGAACTTTATAACTTAAACACCTTCCTTTTACCTTCCACGTTATTACTTCCTGGGATTTTAATTCCACGTTCTTTTTTTATTGCACAGGTTAAGCATGACTAGTCTGAAGATACAAATCTGAAATGCTTTAAAAATCTGAAACTTCTTGGGCACTGACATGACTCCACAGGTGCAAACTTCCTCACCTGATGTCATGTGACAGCTGCAGTCAAAATGCACGTGGACTAAAAATACCACATAAAATCACCTCTAGGCTATGTGCATTAGGTATATATGAAACATAAATGAATTTTGTGTTTAGACTAGAGTCCTATCCCCAGGGTAATTCATTATGCATATGCTAATATTCCAAAATCTGAAAAATGTCCAAAATCTGAAACGCTTCTGGGCCCAAGCATTTTGGATTCAGGATACTCAACCTGTAGTTGTTTTGTACGTTTGATGCTGTTTATATTTAACCACATATTTTCCAGTTTCACTGCTGAGTGTAGCTTCTTGTGTCTTATGGTGCCTTTCTGGGTTTTATTTTCTTTCTGTGTGAGGCACACACACCTTTCAGCAGCAACTTCAGCAAGAGTCTGGGGAGGGCAACCTCAGCCTGGCCTGCCCGGAAATGCCCTCATTTTACCCTCACTCTTCAACGGTAATCTGCCTTTGGAGACAGTTTAAACATATTATTCCATTGCCTTCAAGGCTATATGAATGTTTGAAAAAGATACTTCATTCTAGCCCTTGTCCCCTATAATTTCCCCTTGATTTCAAGGTCCTTTCTCTGTCTTGAGTATTCTATAGTTTCATTATTGAATGTCTGATTGTAGATTTATTTTTGTTTATCCTTCCTGCAATTCGATTCATTCACAATCTATAAATATGTATTGCATTAGCTTCCTAGGGATGCTGTAACAAATTACCGCAGATAGGGTGGCTTAAAATAATAGAAACTTATTTTCTCCCCGTTCTGGAGACTGAAAATCCAAAATCACTGTCCTGGGCCAAAATGAAGGTATCAGCAGGTACATGTATCTGGAAGCTTTGAGGGGAGACTCTGTTCCTGGCCTCCCCTGGTTTCTGGTGGCTGAAGCGTCTTTCAGCTATTGGCCATATCACTCCAATCTCCAAGGCCACTACCTTCTAATATCTCTGGGATCCATCGTCAACATCACTTCGCCTCTATGTAGCTGCAGAAAGTTTTTTATGCCTCCCTATTATTTTACTGGGGCTGAGGTTTAGTGCAAGTAGTAGAGTGCTACTCTGTACTCTCTGAGGCCCTGGGTTCAATACTCAGCACCACAAAAATGGGAGAAGGACGTGGCAATGCACTCCCAAAGCAATCCTGAAACAATCTGCCATTGAAACCCGTATGAACAGCAGAGGAACACTGGTATGATTCATGTCCTTCTAAGAGATGCCAGACAGCTTGTCTTCTCTGTCCACCATATCAGGCCATAAGAAGATGGCCGTCTGTAAGCCAAGAAGAAAGCCTTCACCAGAACCCAACCATACTGATGCCTTGATCTTAGATTTCCAGCATCTGGAACTGTGAGAAGATAAATTTCTGTGATTTAAGCCCCCTCCCTGCCACCATGATATGGCCAGCCTCTGACTAGAGCTCTACCATCAACTGTCCTGAGTCTCCCGCTTGGTAACTCAATTAAAGATCTTGGGATTTGTAAGCTTCTGTATTCTCATGGGGCTGGGGTTTAGCTCAGTTGGTAAAACACTGCTCTGCATTCTCTGAGGACCTGGGTTTGATCCCCAGCACTGCAAGAATGGGAGGAGCCCGTGGCAATCCACTCTCCAAGCAATCCCCAAAAACAATCAGCCATTGAAAACTCGATGAAGGTTGATATGAGTTGGACCCATGACTTGACAGCACCTAACAACAACAACAACAACAACAATATTCTCATGAGCCAATTCCATATAATAAATCTCCATTACCCTCTACACACTTACATACCCACATCTTACTGTTTGTTTCTCTGGAGAACTTTGACTATAGCCTAAGCAACTTCCCCAAACAACATACAAATAGGAAGTGGAGAAGCAGGTCTGTTGGCACTGGGAGCCAGTACCCAGCACATCGCCTTTAGTCGACCCCCTCTCCAGCACAGGATCAAACTATTGCTATAGGGCTGCCAGGACTCAGAATTTTAAGTGTCAAAACTTTATGGTCCAAATGGATGAGCTTTCCTAAAAACTTATATGATCCTTGGTTTGGATGCTTCATCAATCATACACTTTCTTCCCTGCAGCGCATACAACCAATTTCTAACATCCCATTTGAACTCTACCAGGCTCATCCTCAATACACACTATCCTGCATTCCTCACGGATTTCCACCTGAAGAAGGGCAGAAAAATCTGCATTCCCAATCAGTGTTTGTTGCCATGACAACACCAAGCCTGGATCTGCTCCAAGGAGTAGAGGGCAAAGTTCTGAGTTCCGGGCGCCGTTTTGTACTTTGTGCGTTCAGGCGGTGGGTTGCCATTCCCCCACACCACACACAAAAAGAAGTGCTTCGTAGTCGCCTTCATGCAATGCAAGAAACATGCAGAACAGACAAAAGTGTGTGATTTTCGACGAAGCTCTCCCCGTAGGGAAGCTGAGTGTTTCTCCTTCTTCCACACCCATCTTTACTGTAATGTGACACAGTGTCAGGCTCAAAGAGCAACGAGAGATGGGCTTTCTTCTTTGGGAATGTTCTGAGTATGTTTCAAGTCAACTGTCTTTATTCTTCCATCTACATCCATGCCAATGCCAATGTGTGTGTTCATTTGTGTGTATTCCCTTCTACAAGTTGTTTTAGTTGTTGGTGTTATTATTCATTATTGTTTTATTGGGAACTTTTCAATAGCTCATTCCTTTAATTGTATCACATAATCTGTCTTCTGAACAGAGCTGGGTTATCTTTTCCCCTCTTCGAAGACATTTAAATTGTTTCTTGTTGTTAGGTGCCGTTGAATTGTGTCCTACTCGTGGCGACCCTCATAGGATTGTCAATGGCTCACTGCTTTTTCAGGGGATTTTGAGGGGATTGTTCCAGGAGTAGACTGCCACGTCCTTCTCCCATTAAATTGTTTCTAAGTTTTATTTTTTTTCCCTTTCCCAGAGTAAACAATATGGCCGTCAACATCTCCACGCATGCCTCCTTATGCACATGATGGAGAACTTCCTTCGCGTAGGTGACCTCTAGTGGGATTTCTGGCTTTAAGCACATGCACTCTTTTGGTTTAACTTGGTTCATGTTGGATATTCCTAATTTAAAATTCTGAAATCCAAAATGCTTTGAAATCCCAAACTTTTGAGTGCTGACATGACCCCCTAAGTGAAAAATTTCATACCTTACCTCATGTGAACAGTTTCAGTCAAATGCAAGCACACTAAAAATATGGTATCAAGTTACTTTCAGGGCTGTAGGTATAAGGTATATAAGAAACAGAAGTGAATTGTGTGTTTAGACTTGTGTCTTATCCCCAAGATAGTTCATTGTGTATATGCAAACATTCCAAAATTAAAAAGAGAGAGAGAGGGAGAGGGAGAGAGAGAGAGAGGGAGGGAGGGAGGAGGGGGAGAAAGAGAGAGAGAGAGAGAGAGAGAGAGAGAGAGAGAGAGAGAGAGAATGAATGAATCCTAGCTCCAAAACACTTTTGGTCCCAAGCATTTTGGATAAGGGATGGTCAACCTGTGTGCCTGATAGCTCATCTGGGGAATTGTTCTGGGATACACTGCCAGCAACAATGGACACGTCCTCACTGACATATGCTGCTGTCAGATTGTAGATTCTCCTCTGTGGAGGCTGTGGGACACTGCCTTCTTATCCCTGATTGCAGTTCTATAAACAAGGTTGACCCTTTCCTCTTGCATGGACTGACCTGGCCATGTCCCATCTCTTTTCTGCCCCTTTTCCATTTAGTTCCTTTGGTTCTCTTGTTGATTTTCTTTATCCTTTTCTTATCCATGTGTTGAAAACTCTTTATGTATTCCAAATAATAATTCCGTTATCTATTGCCTGTATCTACTACCAATCTGTGAGATGTCTTCTAACTTTGCTCCCAAAAGGCTTACAATGGAAATGAATAAAATGTGTTTGCTTTATTTGTTGACTTTTTATGGGGTGGAAAGAGATTGTTGCTGAGAACTCCATCCCAAATCTGAAGCTTAAGAAACATTTTCTTCCTATTTTTTTATTACATTTCTGGTTTATAGAAACCTATGGATGTGTGTGTGTGTGTGTGTGTGTGTGTGTGTGTGTGTGTGTGTGTGTAAGGATCTTGTATCCAAAAGCCTTTTGGAATTCTCTTTTAAGTTCTAAAATTTTATGTGTAGCTCTCCCTGGGTTTTTACCACAGACAGTCATAACTTCTGCAAATACTAAAAGTGTGGCGCTTGCCTTTCCAATTCTTAAGCCTATTCTTTTCTTGTTCATTGTATTAACGAAGAACTCAAACATAGTGCTACATAATAGATGCGATCACAGGCATCCTTGCCTCATTTTCAACTTTTCTGGGAATGCTATTATATTTCACCATCAAGCATGTTTATTTTCAGGTCTTGGCAACTATTTTTATCTGTTTCCAGTTCTGTAAGAGGTTTTCTATATATATATATATATATTTTTTTTTTTTAATCATGAATGTATATTGAGGTTTACCAATCACGTGTTCTGCAGCTCCTGAATTAATCATCTTACCATTTTCCTTTGATCAGGGTTGAGTTACACTGACAGATTTTAAAACTTCATATTGTCCTTGCCTTCCTAGGGCGAGACTCATCTGTCGTAATGTATTTACTTTACCATGCTGCCGGATTCAATTCCTGATATTTTATTTAGGACTTTTCCATGTTCAGTGCGTGAGAGTGACCTGTCATCAATCGCATGTTCCCATGCTGAAAACATCCTAAAATGCCTCCCTTCTCTTTGCGTTTCTTCCGAACAATTTATAAAGCATTATCTACCTATGTCAAGGTTGGGTAAAACTTGCCTTTGGCATCTTTTGGGCTCACAACATCCTCTCTACCTGGAATGTTCCCTCTTTTCCTGACTTGAAAAATTCCCACGTTTCCGGGTCTCACTTAATCGTCATAAGCTCTGTGACCTAACTGATCCCTCCTCCCTTCTTTTGCTCGCTCTCTCATGAAATCCACTGTGCTCTCTCCCTCTCTCCAGGGCAGCCTCAGACTGATGTGCTTGGGTCATGTCTGCAGTGTCTACGCTTCACTGCGGATGCCACCCTATCCCTCTTCAATCGTCTACCACAGACCTTTCTTCCAGTAGATGTCTAACATGCATTTGTCAAATGACTGTCTGTGTAACATCAGTGTTATCATCACATTCCATACACATATGCACATGCACACACATATGCATACACACACATAACAGATAGGAATGTTGTTGTTGTTGTTGTTAGGTGCTGTTGAGTTAGGTGCTGACTCATAGTGACCCTATGTACAACAGACGAAACACTATTGTCAGTGCTTCTGTGCTATTCATAAGGTTTCCAATGGCTGATTGTTTTTTGGGAGTGGGTTGCCGGGTCCTTCTCCCAAACCTACAGCACCTGGTGTTTCCTTCATCCCAAGCCTACAGCACCTGGTGTTCCCAGGTGATCTCCCATCCAAGTACTAACCAGGTCTGACCCTGCTTAGCTTCCAAGATCCTATAGGATCGGATGCCATCACCATCACTACGGCTGCAGATAGGAATAGCATAAGACAAAAATAGTTCTTTTATTTTTAGCCAGTTTCCGATGCTAATTCCTGCGATGTAGCCACATCTGGCAGGGCCTTGTTCTTCTGCAAGAAATGCTACTACTCAGGCTTCAGGGGAAGGGCAGTGCTGCAGGGCGGGGCCTGGGAGAGAGCAGCCAGATCACAATGTTTATTGAGGATTAATGGACCAAATAAAGCTTCTGCATGACATGATCATCCCAGAGGTTTATTACTCTGCACACAAGTCATTAGTGCACGTGTTGCACTGGGACCTCTCATGCCATCTCAGCTCACTGTAGGGTGGTGGGGAAGGGCCGGCCAGGAGCCTGAGAGCTGGGCTCTGTGACTGTGGCTGCAGACTTCTGTAGAGTGGATGCACCTGCCCAGGATCGCAGATTTCAAGGCATGGACGAGACAAGATGATTTTCAAGAGCTGGTCCAGCCCTGATTTATGAGAACCTGAGATGCAAGGAGTCCCATGCGGAACACCTGGCTTGATGGGCACCAGCATTGCGACTTCTCTTGACCGAGTTAGCTTTATATTGCTCTGAAAGATATAACTGTTTCCTCCTTGGTGATTCACTTAGGACCAATATTGCCTGCCTTAGTGTCAAAGAAAGACACAGGGGTGAAGAGAGCTCCCGAAACACTTGGCCCTGGCCCAGGCACCGGGAGGAGGACAGAGGAGGTAGTTCAGTAAATCTAGGACCCGCTAGAGCTCTCCAGAGGTCTGCGCTGGGGACTGCATGGGAGCAGGGATGTCATCCCCAGAATGGAGGAGGTGCCTCTGAAGTCCCTCCTCCTCCTCTTCCTCTTCATCCTCCCCACTTTCATCCTCTTCCTTCTTTTTATTCCCCTCCTGTTTACTGAGCGCTCAGCGTGCAGAAACCTGTCTCCACAGTCATGTGGGAGATGATGAGATGAACATGGTCTGCCTACTGTCTTCAGGGAGGAGGCACCAGTGAACCACCCCGGAAACAACTAGCCATTGAAAACCCTATGAACAGCAAAGAAACACTGTCAGATATAGTGCCAGAAAATGAGCCTCCCAGGTTGGAAGGCACTCAAAAGACTACTGGGGACAGTGTCTGCAACAATGGGCTTAAACATAAATAAGATTGTTTGCCTGGCACAGAACCGGCAAATGTTTTGATCTGCTGTACATAGGGTTGCTATGTGTCAGACTCGACTCGACGGCACCTAACAACAACAACAACAACAACAACATGGCCAGGAAGGTTGTTTAGACTTCCCAACATTAAATTCTCCTTGATAAAATACTACTTAGGAAATGTACGCAGTGTGACAAAAAAAAAAAAAAAAAAAGGACAGTAGATGCTGCTACTTAGTGCCATCTGATGGAAAGGCAGGGCTCTTCAATACCAGAAGGGGCATGGCCAACCTTAGAACAGTAACAACCTTAGAATAGTAACAAAGTAACAAGGTTCCATTTACTCAGTGCAATCAAGGAGCTTCATGTCCCATAGTGTTTTAGCAATGTCTGTCAAACAAAAACATTCTGCTGTGTCCTCCACTTTAATCGCCAGATCTGGCACTGCACCACTTCTGGCTCTTCCCCGACATCAGAATGACCATGAGAGTTCAGTGTTTTGAATTGATTCAAGACATCAAGGCAACCATGGCAGTGCAATTATAGATACTCACAGAAGGGCTTCCAGAAAGTAGCAAGAATAATACAAAAGGGTGCTCAAAGCCAGCGGGATCATTTTGAGGAAGATTGATGGGAATAAGTATTTTAGTATAATAATTTTTTTTTTGTGGTGCTAAGGGTTGAACCCCAGGGCTCCTACATACTTTGCAAGTGCTTTACCACTGGGCTGCACCCCCAGCCCATTTTTCAGTTTTTAAATCTGAGCCAGGGTCTCCCTAATATATAGACTGCCTTGGGCCTGGAACTCATAATCCTCCTGCCTCTGTCTTCCAAGTTACTGGGATTACAGGCATGTACCACCATGCTTGGCTTGTAATAAATTAAAGAAATTTAAACATTTGTCATATCTTGTGGTCACACCACATATTTGCTCTTGTTAGGTGCCATCAACTCAGGTCCGATGCATGTGACTCTCATAGGGTTTTCGATGGCTGATTGTTTCGGGAGTGGATCGCCATATCCTTCTCCCATTTTTGAGGTGCTGGGGATCGAACCAGGTTCCTAAGGAAATGCGGAACAGCGCTCTACCAACTGAGCTAATCCCTAGCCTAGACACCACGAGTTTGGTAAGCAGCAATTCAGTTGCATTGGAGGAGCAAGCAGTTTAGCAAGAAATGAGCTGCTATGCAAAAATTCTTGTGCTGGGTTGCAATTGCCCTGAGTGGCTGGGCACAAAGTGATTCAGGACATCAGTGTCAGCAATAGCAGCCCTAGGACTTCAGGGCAGATGAAGCCCCTGGGAATCTGGAGGCTAGTGCCTAAGAACATCCAGTGCCCAGGTGTGAGAGGGAGAAGGAAACACAGAGGCTCTGCTCCTTTCCGGAGGGCTGGCCACCCCGTCTGGAGTCACCTTTCATTGAGTTCATTGCTGTCCCATGGCTCTGAGGGCAGAAGGAAAGCGGACTCCACACAGGACAGCTTACATCTCAGAGAAGACAGAAAAACTGTCATCTTGGAAAATTCCAAAGCAGCCCTGATTGCATCTCCTGTTTGCGAGAAGAGAGATCATCTGCTGCTCAGATGTGAACTGCACTCAGAGGCAGAGCCAGTGTGACCTTGGCCTCTACCAACCTGCCTCCAGCTGCTCTTGCCAAGACCCGACCCCTTTAAAAGAGATCAGAGCAAACAATTCTACAGCCTTCTCTCTGCACTGTCACCGTGGTAAGTGCTTTACAGGCCTTGACCCATGTGATACTCAGAATTGCTCTGAGAATGATACTATTATCATACCCACTTCACAGATGAGAAAATAGAAGCATCTTGTCTGGCCTGGTGGGTCCTTGGATGGGAGACTGCCTGGGAATATCGGGTGCTGTGGGCTTGGGAGAAGGACCTGGTAGCCCACTCCCAAAGTAATCAGCCACGGAAAACCCTATGAATAGCAGAGAAGCACGGACATGGTGGCAGCCATGGCCCAGTGTTAGTGTTTTGTTCTATTGTGCAAAGGGTCACTATGAGTCAGACCTGATTCCACGAGATCTAACAACAACAGATCTTCTCTGTTTTTTTTTTTTTTTTTTTTTTAAACACTCTATCTAACTTCGTTTCGGCCTGCTGTAGCCCTGTGGTGTTCCATCCCCTCAGATCTCAGAAGCTAAGCAGGGTCAGGCTTGGTTAGTACTTGGATAGGAGACCACATGGGAACACCAGGTGCTATAGGCTTGGGAGAAGGACCTGGAAACACACTTCCAAAAATCAATCTGCTGTTGAAAACCCTATGAACAGCAGAGAAGCACTAACAATAGTGTTTCGCCTGTTGTGCGTAGGGTCGCTATGAGTCAGATACCGACTTGATGGCACCTAACAACAACAACTTCTTTTCAGGAAAACAGTATACTTTATATTGGCTATCCAGTAGGCAAGCTGTGTCAACATAAAACTCCCATCATTTACCATATAGCTCAAGCATTTCTAGGGAGGCTGTGGTCAGCTGGTGCAGGCTGGGCTTGGTGGATGTTGACTAGGCTTGTTCATGCCTCTGAAGGCCAACTCGGAGCTTATTCTAGGCTGGAAAGGGCTGGGCCACCTGAGCTGGGCTGTTGGGGCAGTGTGGCTCCAAATGTCTCTCCTCCATTTCCCAAAATGCAGGGAGCAAGAAGAATAAATTATGCAAAGGCTCTTGGAGCCCCCTGTCAGAACTGGCAACGGTTATTTTTGCCTAACCCCATTGGTCCAAGTCACATCGTGATATGGACAGAACGTGCACCGCCTGCAAACTCATCTGCTGAACCCCAACACTCAGAGTGATGGCGTTGAAAGACGGGGTCCTGAAGGGGGCAGTCAGGTTGGGATGAAGTCACCAGGGTGGAGTCTTCACAAGGGGATTCTTGTTAGGTGCTGTCACGCCAGGTCTGACTCGTAGTGACCCTACGTACAACAGAACAAAACACTCTCCAGCCCTGTGCCTGGCATTGCATCAGGGCTTCTGTTCATAAAGGTTTCAATGGCTGTTTTGGGAGCGGCCTGCCACATCCTTCTCCCACTTTTGGGGTGCCAGGGATTGAACCCAGAGTCTTTGAGAGTGCAGAGCAGCTCTCTAACAACTGGACTACACCCCAGCCCCAACAATGGGATTAGTGTTCTTATAAGGTGAGGGAGAGACCACTTTTTAAAATTTGCTCTCTCTCTCTCTCTCTCTCTCTCTCTCTTTCTTTCTCTCTCCACCATGTGGAAACATGATAAGAAGGAGCCCACCCATGAGGGATGAGGGTCCTCACCAGAACCCAATCATGCCAGCACCCTGATCTCAGATGCCACCCCCTCCCGAGCTGGGAGAACCAAATGTCTGTTGTTTAAACCATCCGCCCTGTGGTATTTTGTTATGGCAGCCTGAGCTAACTAAAGCACATAGGGAGGAAGAAATGACTCCACCTTCAAGGAAGGAACACTGAAGTCACTGGATAAAGGGAGCAGACACAATGCCAGGTAATGGGGGCACCATTCCTGCCCTCGATCTGCTTCAGTCTTAAAAGGTACATAGATTGTGGGCTTTAGAAAAAGAGAGAAATCTTTACAATCCCACGGCATGGAACTCCCTGGAGGAGGGGCAGCCAGAAACCAAGATGGAGACGCAAACTTTCCACCGATTGTATTTTATTTTTCAGATGCCAATCCTATTTTAAGCCAAAAGGAACCCATAGAGCAGAGAAGATGGAATCTGTCTGCAAAGATAGCTGATGTTAGGGAGAAGGCATTTAGGTGACAGAGCCTTTTCAATCTTCCTGCTGTGAACAGATCCAGGCTGCGTAGCTTTAATTGAGTGGCAACATTCTCCTGCATTTATCATAGATGTTTATGACCAACCCCAAGTTCTCTCCCACACTTGCACTGAGGGGCTGCAGAGGGAAGATGAGGATAACACTGGCCCGTTTCTCAATTTTAGATTTCTCTTTTTCAGAAACTCAAGTACACAGCCACAGAAATCATCCCCAGTAATTTCAAGTTGGCAGAGCCAAGCTAATTATCTGCAATTTCATCTGTCAAAATAGTTTGGAAAATTCTCACGTGTTACAGGAATGAGTCTGATGGGGGTGGGGGGCTTGCCAAGACTCTGGAATTTTCCCAAGTTACAAAAGGGGTTAGACATCAGCTGGGAGTAAAGGGCACCTCATAGTCCTCTTTTTGGAACCCACATGTATCAACATGGGCTGTGGCTGGCAAGAATTTGACACACAGCTAGTAAGAAAGTGCACACACATTGGGATAAATTCTCCCAGAGGCGTGGAGATATATTTTCCAAGGACCCACTCTCCATTGCAGACCCAGTGTAAAACTTAAGTCCTACAAAGGTACGTTAACTGTGGGGTTGTTACAGCTGGCATTGCACTGGTTGCTCAGTGTCGCCTTCCATTTGGCGCCCCCTGCTGTCCAGGTTATTAAATATCTTGTTAGGTGCCAAGTCAGTATCCAACTCACAGTGACCCTACGTACAGCAGGTGAAACATTATTGTCAGTGTTTCTCGGCTGTTCATAGGGTTTTCAATGGCGGACTGATTTTGAGGAGTGGGTTGCCGGGTCCGTCCCCCAAGCCTACAGCACCTAGTGTTCCCAGGTGGTCTCCCATCCAAGTACTAACCAGCCTGACCCTGCTTAGCTTCCAAGATCTGACGGGATTAGATGCCATAGGGCTACGGCTGCAGGCTAAATATCTTGAGCCTCTCTTAATTCTGCAGGATATTCTTGTGGCCCCTTCAAATCCACTCTCCATCTTTCCTTGGAGGGCTGACATTTCTGGATTAAGGATGCTCTTGCCTTCCAGCTTCCTGTTGGCTTTCGCCATCGGGGCTGGGGGCACTGGCAGGAGATTGAAAGATGAGCAGGCGGGGTTGGGGTACATTTATCCTTCAGCTGTCTTTTGTAGTATCTCGGTGGCAGCTGCAGCCACAGCTCCCTCTCTGATTCCAGAAGCCACACTGCATCCTTGCTTCAGGCCTAGAGGTGGCAAGAGCCCAGCTGTCGCTGATGTTGTTGTTGTTGTTAGGTGCCTTCGGTTAGATCTGACTCATAGAGTTTTCAATGACTGATTGTTTCAGGATGGTTTAGGGAGTGGGCTGCCAGGTCCTTCTCCCATTTTTGTGGAGCTGGGGATAGAAACCAGGGCTTCAAAGAGCACAGAGGGGCACTCTACCAACTGAACTAAATCCAAGCCTCTTATGCTCTGCCATGCCCAACATGATGTCGCGGCTTCTCTGCCATTCATAGGGTTTTCAATGGCTGATGGGTTTTTGGGATTGCTTCTGGGTGGGGGTGAGGGGGTTGTCATGTCCTTATCCTACTTTTGTGGTGCTCAGGAATTGAACCCAGGGTCTCAGAGAGCACAGAGCATCACTCTACCAACTGAGCTAAACCCCAACAAGCTCTCATGTTGTTGTTGTTGTTGTTAGGTGTCATCCAGTTTTGGGATTGCCTTGGGAGTGGATTGTCACATCCTTCTCCTATTTTTGAGGTGCTGGGAATCGAACCTGGAACCTCAGATACTGCAGAGTGGCGCTCTTCCAACTGAGCTAAATCCCAGCCCCACAGGTCTCCTTTAAACCCGTGCACATCTTTATAAGTAGACCCTAAATTAAACTCTCCTCCATGATCCCATTGGACTGCACCATCTATTTCCTGCCAGGACTCTGACTATTCCAAGCAGTTTAAAAAGAAGCAGTGTCTGCAGAGAGCCCCACAGTGTGACTAATAATGTCATAAAATAACCATGAGCAGTAACAACATCAACGTGGGCTTCCTCTCAGTTCATTGGAGGGCTTAATCTGAAACCTTGAACAGGCCAGCTTCCTGCACTTCCTGTCTCCCTTCCCATCTTCTTCCTCCCTGTTTGCCCCTTCTCTACCTGTCTGGGGTCTGCATCTCCCCTTCTGCCCTCTCTTCTTCCTTCTGTTCCTTTCCCCTCCATCTCTTCCCAGAGCCCTCAGCCCTCATCAGGGCCTGTTTGGCCCCAGGATTGTGCTCATGCTGACAGACAGAGGTGAGTCAGGAAGGCTTTGCCCTCCAAGGGCTCACAGCCCAGGGCCAAACGCATCCCCAGAGTGCACAGGGGTCCGGACCAAGCAGAGCTCCCTGAGTTCACAGAGCCGGGTCTCACGCAGGCTGTGTCCCTCACCAGAGGGTGGCTTTGCACACATTGGCTAAACTTCTCTGCTGCTGTCCTGTGCTCCAGCCAATCTGACAGAGCACTTGTGAACATCCACAAGATAATATATGCAAAGCACCCGACACCACCTCAGTGAGTGGTACCCACTGACAAACAATGAGATCTATTTCTTCTCTTCAGAAAAGGGGCGCACTGACAGGAGCCCTTGGTGGTGAAGAGTGCTGAGGTCTTAGGCAAGCTACTGAGCCTTTGGGCTTAAATGGACACATCCAAAATGGAGCCTGGGGGGACATGGATTCTGTGTGTATTGTATATATGCCCTGATGCCCACATAATACAAGTATCATCCACATATCAGCATTCATTATTATACAGTATTGGTTTATATTGGTAATAATACAAGTATCATCCACATGTCAGCATTCATTATTATATAGTATTGGTTTATATTGGTTATAATACAAGTGTCACCCATATATCAGCATTCATTATTATATAGTATTGGTTTATACTGGTAATAATACAAGTGTCATCCACATATCAGCATTCATTATTATATAGTATTGGTTTATACTGGTTATAATACAAGTATCATCCACATATCAGCGTTCATTATTTTATAGTATTGGTTTAATATTTCAACCAGCTCTCCCATTATTTCCTGAGATCACTGGGCAGGTGACTGCTCCTACCCCATCTCGGGTTCCCTCACTGTTTATTTATTGGGCATCTTCTTTTTATCCCCTAAACTAATAAATGTTGGTGGGGCACACAGTCATATGGCCTATGCCATTTCCATTATGCAACTATTACATCGCTTTTGGCTACTCTTTTATGAACTTACATTTTTCACAGAACTTTTTGATTAATACACAGTTAAAAAAAAAGGATGCATTTTTGGGTTACATTCCGTTTTTTCCCCTATGTACATGGATTGTTGTATCATCTATTTTGAGATTATCCTCTCCCTCTTTATCATTCCCCATTGTTTCCCCTCTCCCCTTCTTTCTACTTTGCTTTCATTTTCCCTTCTTTCATAAGCCTGACTGAAAAAAATATATATATATTCTTCCTTTAAGTTATATTTACCTCCCACATATGAGTGAGAACATACAGTATTTCTCTTTTGGGGCCTGGGTTCATTCACTTCTCCAGATTCATCCATTTGCTGCAAATGACATCATTTCGTTCTTTTTAATTGCTGTGTCATTGTGTGTATATACTTGTGTGTATATACTTGTATATGCTTGTACATACTTATACATACAAGTATATGCTTGTACATACTTGTATATACTTTTATATACTTGTATACACTTGTACTTGTATATACTTGTATATAATTGTGTGTATATACTGTGTCATTGTGTGTATATACTTTTTAAATATACATTCCTCTGTTGATGGACATCTTGGTTGGTTCCATATCTTTGCAATTGTGAAAAGGACTGCATTAAATATGGAAATGCAGGTGCCTCTGTGGTATGATGACTTACCACCCACTGGGTATAGTCACAGAAGTCGTATAGCTGGTTGGTATAGCTCCCATATGGGAGTTCTATTTTTAGTTTTCTAAAGTATTTCCATATTGATTTCCAAAGTGGCTGAACTAATTTACAGTCCTGCCAGAAGTGTAAAAAGGTTCCCTTTCCTCTGTATCCTTGCCAGCATTTGTCATTATTTGTTTCCTTGATCTTGGACATTCTTACCGAAGTGAGATAGAATCTCAATGTTGTTTTGATTTGCGTTTTCCTGATGGCTAGGGATATTGAGCATTTTTCATGTGTTTCTTGGCCCTTCTAATTTCTTCATTTGAGAACTGTCTGTTCATTTCCTTTTCCCACTTATATATTCAGTTATTTGTTGTCTTGGTTTCTTAAGTTCTTTGTATATTCTAGATATTAGTCTTTTGCCAGATGTGTAGGAGGTAAAGATTTTCTCCCATCAGTGGGCTCTCCCTTAATTCTGTTGATTGTTTCCTTTATTGAACAGAAGCTTTTTAATTTCATATAATCCCATTTGTCAATTCTTGGTGCCCTTTCCTGGACGATTGGTGTCTTGTTAAGGAAATATTTTCCTATGCCTATATGTTGGAATATGTTTCCTATCTTTTCTTCTACTAGTCTTAAGGTTTCCAATTTTTTTTGATGTCTCTTTTCTATTTTGAATTGAGTCTCATGAAAATTGAGAGATACAGGTCTATTTTCAATTTTCTGCAAATGGAAATACAATTTTCTCAACACCATTTATTGAATAGGCTATCTTTTCTCCATTGGACATACTTAACCACTTTATCAAAAATAAGGTGGCTGTAGTTGCATGGATGTATCTCTGGTCTTCAATTCTTTTCCTTTGGTCTTCAAGCCTACTTTTGTGCCAGTATCAAGCTGTACTTCCACTATAATCCTGTAGTATAGTTTGGAGTCTGGTGTTGTGATCCTGACTGCACTGTTTTTGCAGTTTAGGATTGCTTTGACTATATGTGGTCTTTTGTGTTTCCACATGAATTTTAGGATTACTTTTTCTATTTTTGAAAAGTCTGTCATTGGAATTTTAATGAGGATTGCATTAAATCTGTAAATTGCTTTTGGTAGTACAGCCATTTTTACAATATTGATTCTCCCTATCCATGAGCAGGGGAGGTCCTTCCATCTTGTAGTATCCTCTGCAATTTCTTTCTTTAGTGTTTTGAAATTTTCTTTGTAGATATCTTCAGAGTCTCTGGTTAAGTTGATCCCTAAATATTTAATTTTTGGTGGGCTATTTTGAATGGGATTGTTGCCTTAGTTTCCTTCTCTTCCTGTTCACTACTGGTGTAAAAGAAGGCTACTGATATTTGAGTGTTATTTTGTATCCTGCTACTTTGATGAAAAAGTTAATTAGGTCTAAGAGTTTTCTAGAGAAATTTTGAGAGTCATTTAGGTAAAGGATCTTGTCATATGCAAATAAGGATAATATGACTTCTTTTTTGCCTAACTGTATCCCTTTTATTTCTTTCTTTCTCTTGCTTGATTGCTCTAGCTAGGAGTTCAATCACGATATTGAATAAGAGAGGAGAGAGTGGCATCCTTGTCTTATTCTTGACCTTGAAATGGTTTCAATTTTTCCCCATTTAATATGATATTGGCTGGAAGTTTTTCACAGATGGTTTTATGATGTTGAGGTATTTCCCTGTCATCTTCTTCTCCATCTTCTCCAGGGCTTTTTTTCATAAAAGGATGTTGTACTTTGTAAAAGGCCTTCTCAACATCTATTGAGATGATCATGTGATTTCTGTCTGCAAGTCTCCTGATATGTTGAATTGCATTGGTTGATTTTTGTATGTTGAACCAGCCTTGCATCTGTGAAATGCAGCCCACTTGATCATGGTGTACGATCTTAAAAGTGTTGCTGAATTTGGTTTGCCAGAATTTTATTGAGGATTTTTGCATTGGTGTTCATCAGGGATATTGGTCTACAGTTTTCTTTCTTTGAAGTGTCCTTGCCCAATTTTGGTATCAGGGTGATACTGGCTTTGTAGAATGGGTTTGGAAGTGCCCCTTCATTTTCTACTTTATGAAATAATTTGAGGAGAATAGGTATTACTTCTTTGAAGATTTTATAGAATTTAGCTGTGAACCTGTCGGGTCTTGGGCTTTTCTTTTTTTGGGAGACTATTTATTACTATCTCTATTTAAACTGCTTATGTCCTCTGGGCTTAATTTTGGTAATTCCTATGTGTTAATGAACTTTTTCATTTCTAATGTACTTTTGTTTTTTGGGAGTGCACTTTCTCAAAGTATTCCCTGATGACCTTCTGGATTTCATTGGTATTGGTGGTTACGACCCCATTCTCATCTCTAATTATTTTAATTTGGGATTTTTCTTCCTTTTTGTTAGATAGGCTGGGGGGGGCATCTATTTGATTAATCTTTTTGAAGAACCAGCTCTTAGACTCATTAATCCTTTGAATTCTCTTTTTGGATTTTAATTGGGATATTTCTGCCTTGATCTTTATAATTTCTGTCTAAGTGCTCCATTTGGGATTGGCTTGTTGTTGGCCATCTAGTGCCTTAAGGTGTGTCATTGATTTATTTAATTGGGCCTTCCCTAACTTACTAATGAAGGTATTCCTGGCTATGAACTTCCCTTTTAGAACAGCCTTTGCTGTATCCCATGAAGTTAGGTAGGATGTATTTTCATCCTCATTTGATTGCAGAAAATTTTAAATTTCCTCTCAGAGTTTTTCAATGACTCATTGACTGATTACTCAGCAGTATGTTATTTAGTGTCCATGAATTTGTAACATTTCCGAACTTTTTCTTGCTTTTGAGTTCTAATTTTATTCCATTGTAGTCTGATAGGGCACAGGGGGTGATTCCTGCTTTTTTGTATTTGTGGAGACCATTTTTGTGAACTAAAATGTGATCTATTTTATAAAAAGTTCCATGTGGTGCTAAGAAGAATGGACATCCCACATCAGATGGATGGGATAGTCCATAGCTGTCTGTAAGGCCCGGTTGGTCTATGATGCTATGTAAGTGCTTCATTTCTCTGTTGATTTTTGCTTTGATGACCCATCTCTTGGTGAAAGTTGGGTATTGAAATCTCCTATAATTATTGCATCTGCCCCAATGTATTCCTCTATCTCCAGTAAAGTTTGTTTTATGAAGGTGGATGCCCTTGTATTTGGGGAGTAAATATTAATCTGAAGCAATCAGCCACTGGAAACCCAATGGGGTTCGCTATGCATCATACCTGACTTGACAGCCCCTAACAACCAAAATAACAATAACATAATTATTATATGTTCCTGGTGGGCTCTTCCTCTTACCAATATGTAGTGTCCTTCTTTGTCTTTTCTGACTAGTTTGGAGTTGAAGTCTAAGTTGTTTGAAGTTAGTATCGCCACTCCTGCTTTTTTGTTGTTGTTGTTTTTTGTTTTTGTTTTGTTGTTTTGTTTTGGTTCCCACATGTGTGGTGTATTTTTTCCAGCCTTTAATTTTCAGCCTTTTATGGTCTTTATGGATGAGGTGAATCTCTTGAATGCCACATATCAAGAGTTTATGTTTTCTTAATCCAATTGGCTAGTTTATGCCTCTTGATTGGTGAGTTAAGACCATTTACATTGAGAGTAATTATTGAGAGGTGCTTGTTATTCTGCATTGATTTGGTACTTATTTCTGATTTTTATTAATATTTAGCATACTGATTTCTTAAGTTCCCCTCATGTTTATTATTCACTCGTTGGTCCTATTTGGGGGTTATCTTCTCCCATATGGTGGTGTTTCATTGAGGAACCTCTGCAATTCTGTTTTGGTGGTTGTGAAACATTTAAACAAGTAGATATCATGGAATGTCTTGAACTCATCATCATTTTAAAAGATAGCTTCACTGGGTAATGTAATCTTCATTGACAGTTATTCTTTTTAGGACTTGAATGTTTGACCAAGCTTTCCTTGCCTTTAAGGTTGTGGTTGAGAAATCAGCTGTCTTTCTGATGCGTTTGCTTTTGTGAGTTGGCATTTCTCTCTTATAGCTTTTAGAATAGCTTCTTTTCTCTCCAGATTTAGCATTTCAGTTATAACGTGTCATAGAGAGGATCTGTTCTGATCTACTGTTTTGGGTTCTGATGTTTCAATTGTATGGGTATCTAGCTCTTGCCTTAGGGTTGGGAAGTTCTCATCTAATATTTCTCTGAATAAATTTCCTAATCTTCTCCTGTTTTTTTTAGCTCCTTTATGAACCTCCTGAATTCATAGGTTTCATTTCTTCATTTTATCAAATACTTCTTGAAAATCTTGCTTATACTCTTCATCTTTCTTTCTATCTTGGCATCTGAATAAATAAGGCCCTCTATCTTTTCGTCAGCTACAGCTATCCTATTTTTGGCTTTGTCTAGTCTGGAAACTGAAGATTCTGCCATAAGAATGAGTTGATTAATTCTGTCTTGCATCTCAAGGACCTCTACTTAATTCTTCAGGATCTCAATTTCTCTGGAGAATTTTTCTCCCAAGTTAGATACCTTTTTGTCCAGTGAATCAATTGCTCTCAAAGTGGTATCTCTAAGGTCTTTCAACATATTTATAAGCAGGGATCTAAATTCTCCATCAGGCATCTCCAAAAATCCAGTTACTCTGAAACTATCTGTTGAGGGGCTTTGGTCTATAGGATCTCCCCAAACAGCTTGACCTTTCATATTTCATGTGTTTTTCTGCTGAGGCTTGCCCATCACTCAGTCTCTGTGCCAGGTCTCACCTCCCCTGTGTGTAAAGAGGTTCTCCCTTCCCACTTCCACATGACTGGATGATGAAAGGTCACTGGCATTTCTCTCCCTGACCCCCATAAGTCCCAGCCTCAGGACCGGTGCTTGGTTCTTGCTGCAGCTTCTGCAGTCAGCACTGCCCCGTCCATTTTTCTTCTGTCCACTGCACTCGCAGATACAATCATGCCACTGCCTCAAGCATCCCTCTTAGGCTCCTCAAACCTGTGGGCGCCCCTTCTCTGGGTCTCAGGCATTCCTGGGCCCTAAAGGCCATGCTACAGCCTAAGCAATGTCTCTTAGGTTCTCTGCATAGCAGGTGCTCCCAGGTCCTAAATACTCCCCTGCCTGAACTGTTTCTCTTAGGCTTGCTGTCCCGCAGGCGCCACCTGTCTGGGTCACAGGCACTCCCATGCTGTACACATGCCGCTTCATGAACCATGTCTCTTAGGCTCCCAGGACCCGCAGCACCACTTCTCTATGTGGCAGGCCCTGGCTCTCCGTCACAGCCTAAACAGTGTCTCTTTATCTCCCTGGTCCCACCTGTGCTCCAAACGCGCCTCTCCATCTTGTGCCACCACTCAATATTTCTCCATCTGCCTTGAGTTCCAGTAGTGCCAGAGGCCAGGGTAGCACCAGTCTCTCACCAGTAAAAAAAAAAAAAAAAAAAAAAAAGCAAACAAACCTAAAAACCCTGCAATCCGCGGTCTGAGACCCTGTAGCAGGTGCTGCGCAGCCTGGCCTCCTCCAGGAGAGTCCTGCAGTGCCTCTAGCCAGCCATGTAGTCTCCCGGAGGGCTCCGTACCCGCTGAAGCCCTTTGCAGTTGTTTTGCTTGGGTTCAGGGTTCTGGTGAGTCACTTGGCTGCCTGTTTCCTCCTTTTCTCCATTGTTTTAATCTCCACCATTTGGCAAGCTGCTCTTGTGCTATGTTTTATTTATTTATTTATTTATTTATTTATTTAATAATTAAAGCTGCTTTCAACTCTTTTTTTGCTTTGAGAACTTCATGGGCTTCCTTAGCAGTTTTCTTCTTCAGCTGAAGCGTGGCTCAACTGAAGCGTCCGCCATCTTAACTGGAACTCCAAATTGGGCATCTGACCAGGTGGATACTGAAGTACTCTGACCGGGTGGATATTGAAAATCAAGTTGTCCACAGAAATGGCAGGAATGGAAGACCATCCCAGGCTCCTCGGCATGGTCATTCCCCTGGATATAAGAGCATGTGCCATTCTTAATGTCCCTTCAGGCTCTCGCATCCCGTGACCACACTAAAGCAAACAGCCATCAGCATCCTTGCGTCGATGCACTCACCCAGCTCATCCTTGTGCTGTGGTTGAAGAACGCTACCAACCTCCTCCTCCCCCTCCCTATGAATGCTTGGAGCTCACTAACAATTCACAATGTTTACCTGAAGTGTTACAATGCTTGTTTAAAGTTCCTGTATAATTAAGTCTGCTCAAGTTTCAATTTCCTGACCTAGGCCGGGGGTTCTCTGAAGAGGAAGGACGGTTGAAACTTAGTTTCCGTGTGCCTTCCCGCCACCCCTTAAACTGTATAAAAACCCCAAGGCCCTCTCCTTCAGGCTCACCTTCCTTCCCTTGCTAGGGAGACTCTATGGAGGGTTGACCCCAGCGACGGAAATAAAGCCTCATGTTTATTGCATCGATCCGGGACTGGGTGTCTCTCTGGGGCTTCTCTCCTCGAAGATCCTAATTTGGGGTCCTACATGGTCTCTGTGTGTGGAGGTCCTCACCATGAGAAATAAACTTTTCTTCCATCGTGCCCACTGGTGGCAGGAGGACATCAAAAAGCCAAAGCAGCTGTTCGGTGTAAGATAAACGCCAGTCAGGGCTGCCTGCCTTTGATCATCAAATCCTTACAGCAAACCGCTAATTCTCCTGGTACCATTCAAATTCATTTAAAGGGCTTCCCAACTGCTTTTTATTTTTTTAAACCTTTCCTCCATCTGGGGAGTTTGAAGGTACAAGTTTCCCTGAATTTTATAAGCAAAACTTGCCTCTGATCAGGTGCTGAAGGGTCACAATTGAATCCTGGGGCCAGCCTCTGGCCAATGTCCTAGCCCTTTGCTGCCTGCTCTGTCTTGAACAATTGTCCCCTGCAAAACTCAGGTTGCAACTTGGTTGTCATTGTGGCAGTGTTGGGAGGCGGGACCTTTGGCAGGTGATTGGCCTGAGGGTTCCACCCTCATAGGTGGGATTCATGCTGTTATAAAAGGGTATGCTCAGCTTTTGCTTCTTTGCCATTTTGCTTTCCATCATATTGTTGTTGTTGTTGTTGTTAGGTGCCGTCGAGTCGGTATCCGACTCATAGCAACCCTCATAGGGTTTTCAATGGCTGACTGTTTCGGGATTGCCTTGGGAGTGGATTGCCAGGCCCTTCTCCCGCTTTTGCGGTGCTGGGAATTGAACTCGGGACCTCAGAGACTACAGCGCAGCACTCTACCACTGAGCTAAATCCCAAGCCCCTTTCCATCATATAAGGATGTAGCAAAAAGGGTCTTGATTTTGGACTTCCCAGCCTGCAGAACTATGAGCCAATATATTTCTGCTTATTAAACTTACCCAGTCTCAGGTATTCTGTGATAATAGCACAAGTGGACTAAGACCTCTTTGAACTTACCTCTGACTACGCAGCCTGGTATGTGCTGAATCAAACAGCACAAAGTATGGATCTCCCTCAGGGCCTTTGCATGTGCTGCTGGCTCTGCATGGAGTGTTCTTCCCCCAGACACCTGCATGGCTCACCTCCTTCCCTTTTGCACACCTTCACTCACGTGGCCCTGGCTTTCCATGGACATGGTGGCCCCTGCATCTGCCCCCCTCCGATTCCTACAAGACACCTTCACATTTGTCATTTCAGACAGATGCAGCTTAAGTGATGGACTGATGGATAGGAAACCAATTACTAGTTTAAAAAAAAAACAAAAACAAACCTTTATTGTAGGTTGTTTCCCACTCCGTGCTATTTCAGGATGTCTGTATTATACTGAGCAGCTGAACAACTTAGACTCTCTTCCATCTACTCACTTCAACAGAACTCTCTGCTTCCCACTCACTTTCACTCAGAAGTAACCAGAAAGGGAGGATGGCCAAGTTACTACTTATCTTCAGTGGTTACGCAAGACACTTCTGCAACATAACAAAACCCGTAAGTGTCTGGTTCCTCGGAGAGACCCTGATACTAACCAAATCCCATTTGGCGCTCAGCCCCAGCAAACTAACCCAACACCAGGAGGGGATCTGCTCAGTGAATGGAACACACATGACAAACACAATTCCATTTCACATAAGGATCTGGTAGCTGCTTTGCTGCAATTATTCTACTTTAAGAATCGGATGACTCACAGCTCTCCTCCATGTATTTACTGAGCACTTACTACGCATTTATCTGCTTTATCCCATTTAACCTTAACACGTAGCTCTGAGTGGCCATGTGCTAGCCCCAAGGTCATGTAGCTAGGATGTGGTATTGAGTGATTAACTCAGATTGCTGGAGATTTTGCTTTGGATTAAAGAATTGTGCTCCTCTGGGTAGAATGCATGGACCGGGCAATGCATCCTCAGGTGCTAAATGCATACTTTTGATGAGGATCAAGATGGGAAAATTCCAGAAGACATGGAGAGCTATTCTGTGCCCTCAGACCTTGTATTCAGGAGTGGTCCCTCCCACTCCTCTTTTGTACCCATTGTTTGCCTTCATCTTGTCTGTGTTCACCAATACCCTAGACATGCACCAGGCTAGAGTGGATCAAAATAAATTACGGATAGCACTTCGGAAAATGGGAATACCAGAGCACCTAATTGTACTCATGAGGAATCCGTACATGAACCAGGAGGCAGTTGTTCGAATAGAACAAGGGAACACTGCCTGGTTCAAAGTTGAGATAAGTGCATCAAGGCTGTATATTTTCATCACATCTATTCAATTTCTATGCTGAGCAAATAATCCGAGAAGCTGGACTTTTTGAGGAAGAATGCGGAATCAAGATTGGAGGAAGACTCATTAACGACCTGCGTTATGCAGATGACATAACTCTGCTGGCTGAAAGTGAAAAGGATTTAAAACATTTACTGATGAATATCAAAGATCATAGCCTTCAGTATGGGTTGCAACTAAACATCAACAAAATAAAAATCCTTACAACTGGGTCAGCATGCAACTTCACAATAAATGGAGAAAAGATTGAGGTTGTCCAAGATTTTGCTTTGCTTGGCTCTATAATCAACACCTGTGGAAACAGCAGTCAAGAACTCAAAAGATGCATTGCTCTAGGAAAAGCTGTGATCTCTTTTCCATGTGTGTGTGATGAGATCGTGACTAATAAAAGATAAATTGAAAGTGTTGCTGAATTCATGACTTTTTCATTATCTGTTTTCTCAGTTAACAGACACTAACTAGGAAAAGCTGTGGCAAAAGATCTCTTTAGAATACTGAAAAGCAAAGATGTCACATTGAAAACGAAGGTGCGTCTGACTCATGCCATGGTATTTTCAGTCGCATCATATGGTTGTGAAAGCTGGACATTGAACAAGGGAGACAGGAGAAGAATTGATGCCTGAATTATGGTGCTGGAGACATCTATTGAATATACCATGGACTGCCAAAAGAACCAACAGATCTGTCCTAGAAGAAGTGCAACCAGAGTGTTCTTTGGAAGCAAGAAAGGCCAGACTGTGTCTTATGTATTTTGGACATGTAGTCAGGAGAAATGAATCCCTGGAGAAGGACATCATGTTTGGGAGAGTGGCAGGTCAATGAAAAAAAGGAAACCCCTCCACCAGATGGATTGACACAGTGTCTGCAACAATGGGCTTAAACATAAATAAGATCGTTTGCCTGGCACAGAATCGGCAAGTGTTTATATCTGCTGTACATAGGGTCGCTATGAGTTGGACTTGACTCGACGGCACCTAACAACAACAACAACAACAACAACAACAACAACATACAACAGTCATGGAAATGAGGAGTTGTCTTTTTGGAAAAGACTGGAAGCTGCTAACTTGGAGCTTGAACAGAAATTCCCAAGTCAAGCTGGAAGTCGATCTCAGCCTCTGCTCAGAGAAGACTGACCAGTTCTAGAGCTTAGCTAAAGTAGAGTTGTTGTTGTTAGGTGCCATGGAGTCGAGTCCGACTCATAGCGACCCTCATAGGGTTTTCAATGGCTGACTGTTTCGGGATTGCCTTGGGAGTGGGTTGCCAGGTCCTTCTCCCATTTTTGTGGTGCTGGGAATCAAACCCGGGACCTCAGAGACTGCAGTGCAGCACTCTACCCACCGAGCTAAATCCCAGCCCAAAAGTAGAGTTGCGTGGACTTTAATTCTTTGCAAACCAGCAAGCCAGATTTTACGTATGTGATCACTCATGGTTAATCAGATCATCACATTAATCAGTCCCTTTTTCATACACCCGCTCCCGGGACAGATTCAGCCTGTGCCTGTTAATTTTGATACATGCAAGTCACTGTTAAATCCCACAGTGTACAGAGCTGACATTCTGGATCTGCTGGCTGGTGTGAGCTACACTCCAAGGGCAGCCAGAGGCTCTGATCCCGCCTCTGCAATCTGAAAGTGGACTCCAGCATTGAGGCAGGGAGACCACAGCCCTGAGGTGCTTCCCTCAAGGGTGCACTCATTTTTCTTTTCCTCTGAACTCTGAGCAACACCAGGGAATTTGCTAATGAGCTCAAAGAAGGTCCTAAGTGGGTTTTCATTGGTGGAAATAGGGCTGGTTATTTAGCATAATGGATGTAAGAACTGG
>VMDO01012132.1:50026-63656 GCA_007922755.1 Pedetes capensis | reverse complement strand
CTAATTAACTAATTCTCTCTGTTCTCTGCTTTATGTTTTCCTTGTTTGGGATTTGGAGACAGGCATCCTTTGGCAGTGGTCATATTTCAACTTGTCTGTAAAGATATGAGACATTTATGGTTGGGAGATTGATTTATCTTAAAACATAAAACCTCCCTTAATCACTTCATTTTACTTAAACTAATCCTGGTTCTAGTCACATTGTTTGTAGATGGCCTTGTTTAGTTTTTTGAGTCCTAGGAACAGTTTCATCATCATCAAATATTAACTGCTCACTGAAAGCAGAAGGTGAGTTTAACAAGGTTGCAATATTGACTAAACTAAACTGAGAGAGGATCTTTCCATTTATTTATTTATTTATTTCAATACTGGGGGATGGAATTCAGGGCTTCACACATGCTAGGCAAGCACTGTACCACTGAGCTGTATCCCTAACCACCTCCCCCTTCTTAAATATTTTTTTTTACTTTGAGATAAGATCTTGCTAAGTTGTGCAGGCTGCCTCTGGCTTCAAAACTGCAATCCAAGAGGACTGTTTTAAAACACACATATTTTTCAAAAATAATTACAGCAGTTTCATTTAGAACTTTTGTCCGTTCAGTTCACATCTCTGAGACACATTTCGAATGAAACTTAATGCACTTCGTTGACATTCAGGCCAGGCAGAACAGATCTTTGTTTTTCAAAAAGAAATAATTTATATCAATAAATCACTTGTTTTTATATCTACAGCTCAAAAACAGACAGTAAGCTGGCCTAATGTTCAGATGTATTTTAGGATCAGTTGGCTGAAAATGCCGATTTATTTAAATACATAATGCATGTGGAATTTGGAGTTTTCTGTGGGGATTTGCATGACACTCTAAACTGCCTGCAATTTTAATAACAAGTTAACAAAGATTTCAAGAAGGTTTTTGGGTAACAAACATGTTATCACTAACAAAATGTAGACTTAGTACATGTCTCAAAGTATTTTAATGGGGATCCATGTCACCAAGTAAACTTCCTGCCTGGAAATTGCATTTTTGGTATTAGTTTGGGGGTAGGGTAGAAGTGTGAAGAAAATGCTTATTTTAAAACAGGTTGGTGCCATGGCACACACCTGTAATCACAAGTTTCAGGCTTGAGTCAACCTGTGCAAGTTGAAATATGACCACTGCCAAAGGATGCCTGTCTCCAAATCCCAAACAAGGAAAACATAAAGCAGAGAACAGAGAGAATTAGTTAATTAGCTTTCAAATCTATCCATTGTTCTACCTAAGTCAGTTTAAACAGCTGCAGCCTCTGCCCCCTTTTTATTTTTTATTTTGAGCAGCTCCGTGGTAGAGTGCTTGCCTAGCATGGGTAAGACCCTGGGTTCAACCCCCTGGTATTGCAAAAAAAGTTTTAATGAATACTTTTGTCTCTATTTGGGGTTTGTAACATAATATCATGCTAATGAACTTAGAAATTTGACATCATGCTTTTAAGTCTCTTTATCTATTTTCATCTTTGTGTCTTAATTTCAAAATGCAGCAAATAAATCACTAACTGTATTTGACCATTATATAAGCTTTGAGTAGAGGGACAGGTGGTGGCTGGCTGTAGAGATATAATTATTTCACTCATTCTTAGCAGCACACTGAGTCCTTCAAAGATAAATTGTTTAAATCTGACCAATAATCAGCATCTTTCTGGCCATTTACTCATCTTACACATTTGTAAGATATTTGTCTAAATTAAATTCTTGTTTGAAACCTTTTTACTTAGAGACAGGAAATTTAATTTTGCAAAGTGGAAACCCCAAAGTTTAAGCTTAGTGCATGACTAAAACCCTTAGGAATTGAGGGGATTGCCAAATACCTTCCTACTTCCTAAGTTTTAGTACAGCTAAAACTCACTTGAGACCCTTAAGTCATGGAAAACCTTAAGTAACTGGCGTAGTTTCAAGGGAAAGGAGTCACGCTGTAGGAAAGCCTGTTAGAGTCAAGCCCGGTGGTGCATGCCTGTAATCCCAGGAGTCGAGAGGCTGAGGCAGGAAGATCACTGTGAGTCTGAGGCCAGCCTGAGCTACATAGCAAGTTCTAGTCCAAGTTGAGCTACATAGTGAGATCCTATCTCAAAAAGGAAGAAAGAAAAGAAAAGAAAAGAAAGAAAGAAAGAAAGAAAGAAAGAAAGAAAGAGAGAGAGAGAGAAAGGGAGAGGAAAGGAAAAGAAAGGAGGAGAGGAGAGGAGAGAAAAGAAAAGGAAAAGCCAGTAAGATAGAAATGGCTTGCGCTTGAGGTTCTTATTTCAGAAGTTTGTCTGAGTGAAGCCTTCAAACAAAAAGCCTGATGAAACTTACAGCTTTGGAGCGAGGTCTTGGGAAAATGATTATGGAATGTTATTTTGTATCAATCTTAGGGAAAAAATATCTATTTTATTGCTTGTGGGAGATCAGTACAGATAAAAATATTTCAACAGAAGATTCAATTGTTTGAGAGTTGAGAGTTCACTGTTTCAGTGTAAGAGAAATTCAAAGTGTGAAGAAAACCTAACTTACCTATAAAATGTCGCTGGCTTTGGTTTGAGCTTCAATTTCTTTACCTGTAGCAGAAAGAAGAGGAATTGATCAATATTTTCAAAAAGGCACTCCTATGGAGAGAGATTAATGGGTATTTGATGTAAAGGTGGGGCACTTTCTGCTATTAAACTGAGTTAACAAGCATAAGCAATGTTTCTTTTCTATACAACAGCAGTCCCAAACCTTTTTGGCACCAGGGGCCACTTTCATGGAAGACAATTTTTCCACAGATGGGGAAGGGGGTGGTTTCAGGATGAGTCAAGTGATCAGGACTGTCATAAATGCAGATGAAACTTTGCTCTCTTGCCTGTTGCTCACTTCCTGTTGTGCAGCTGGGTTCCTAACAGGCCATGGACCTGTAGGACCTGTATCCATCAGTGGCCTGGGGCTGGAGAACCTGGCTGTAGGACACATGAAAACTGTTAGTATGCTCTTGCGTATTGTCACTCTGCAAGAGAGGAATACAGTGTGCCGTTTCCTCCAACTGACCAGGAAACCTAGTTTTAGTGAATCCTGTGTTGAAATTATTGGTCTCTTATACACACTCTGGCAAATGCTGGACCAAAAGATCCCCAAGAGCTTTTCCAGTTTTATCATTTTATGTTTCTGTAGTATGTCTGTAGACGTATCATCTTCCCCAACAAAATGCAATTTCATTCGTTCTGACTTTACTAATTCTGAATCTTTAATAATTCCAAATGAAAGAGTTTGTATTGTTAATAAATAAAAATAAATTGGTAGAGTGCTGCTATGTGCTCACTGAGGCCCTTGGTTCAATTCCCAGCACAACAAAAATGGGAGAAAGATGTGGCAGCCCACTCCCAAAACAATCCCCACACAATCAGCCATTGAAAAGGGTATGAATAGCAGAGAAGCACTCACATAGTTCCGGGCATAGCACAGTGTCAGGGAGTGTTTTGTCCTATTGTATATAGATAGGGTTGCTATGAGTCAGACCTGACTCAACAGCACCTAACAGCAACAACAACAAATGTTCATGATAGCCCCTTCTGTGATGTGTGTGTGTGTATATATATATATGTATGTGTGTGTGTTTTTGTATGGCTTTATGTGTGTTTTGTTTCTTGGAGTAATACCATATATATATATATATATATATATATATATATATATATATATATATATTTGTTGTTGTTAGGTGCCGTCAAGTCGGTATCCGACTCATAGCTATCCTCATAGGGTTTTCAATGGCTGACTATTTCGGGATTGCCTTAGGAGTGGATTGCCAGGTCCTTCTTATACACACACACACACACACACACACACACATATACATACATATACATACACACATACATACACACACATGCATACATACATACAGATATATACAGAGAGAGCTTAATTCAGTAATGTGGAACTATTATAGATTGCCATTTTTCCAGAAAATATTATTTGGTTCATTAGAATTCATCATGACCCTGACTTCTCCGATTGAGCCAGATGCAACCTGCACAGCTTAGCAAAATGCTGCCTCAAAATAAAAAATAAAAAGGGGCTGGGGGTGCAGCTGAGTGGCAGAGCACTTGTCTACCATGTGCAAGGCTCTGGGTTCAACCCTCTGCTACTGAAGAAAAAAAAAAAGAAACAAAGAGGAGGCACCCATACAAATAATAGTTCTTCATCTGTGTGGTTTGAATATGTGCCTGCGTAAATCTTATGTGTGCATATAGAAGTATGATGTTGAGCGGTCATTTTCCTGGGCTTTATTGGAAGACTTTTGCTTGAATTTGAGTATTCCACAGACAGGGCTAGAGAAAAAGTTAACCTGCCCCCAGCCCCCCCCCCCAAATAAAAACTTTAAAAACATAAAAGCTTCATCTTCGTGTAATACTTCATATGCTCAAAAAACTGTTTTGTAAATTTGGGGTCAGTTGGGGATGTAGTTCAGGGGTACAGCAGTTGCCTAGTATGCGCAAGGCGCTGGATTCTGTCCCAAGCCCCGTAAAAAATAAGTAAGTAAATAAAAATTTAAAAGGAAGTCTTCCTCATCCTAACCTAAAGGGGGAGCTCAAACAGGAGTTAAGATCACTTAAAAATACAGTTAAACTGGGCGTACAGTTTTGCCGCTGTGGGTGGGAAGGTGGAGTGGTTGATAGGGTAAGCGATTGGTGTAAAGCTTTGGTGGGAGGAGCTATAGAATACACAAATTGCCTTCTCCAACAGCCAACTTCCTTCAGTTCCTTGCAGCTGATCAGGTAAGCTGGGGCTTAGAGTGCCTTCTGCTTCCCTCTGGGCGGCCGAACTGATGCTAGGCAGATCCCATGAAGGGGGCTACTCAGGACCTTATGAGGAAATTGGGTAAAATGGGTTTTGAAGAATTTGACTTTATTTAACTCAACTCACCAGGGTCAGATAGGGAGGGAGAGGGTTACCAGATAAAATACTGTATGGGGTATATTTATACTTGAAAAATTATTCACTGTTTACCAGAAATTCATATTCACCTGGGTGTCCTGTGGTTTTATTTGATAAATTTGGCATCCCTGGATAGGATTCTAGGCAGAAAACCTAGCCTGGAAGAAAGGGGGCAAGCAGCTGGTGTCTTTTTTGTCCTGGCTTCCTAATTGCTGTGGTAGATGCTGAAGGGGGTGTCCAGACAAAGGAGATGAGGGAACCATAGGGTAGGAGATTTAACTTATGGGCCAGAGAGAGCCGCCACTTCATGTTGATTCATAAAGAAGCCTGCGTAGTACACAGCTTTTTGGCTTTTTGATTGTATGGCTTTATGTGTGTTTTGTGTCTTGGAGTAATACATTGAATGCCATTACTTTTCTTTCCTTTTTTCTGTATTTAATTGCATTTTCTGTTACCTGCCATCATCTGCTCTAAAGACAGCCTCTCTGAATACTTCGCATCAGGAATGCTTTTTGGCTCCTGATGACTTCGTACAGGGTGCTTCATTGTCCTTGGGGTTTTAGTTTGATTCTGGCTGAGGGTTTTCTTAACAGAGATGATGCATTCTCAATTAGCTTATTATTGACGAAACATTCAGTTAATATTTTTCTAAAGTGATTGAAGATATTGATTAGAACAGGGGTAAAAAGTATGTATGTGGCAAGAGGTGGGAACGGAAGCAGTTTTAGGGTTTTGGTGAAGGAAACTTGCTTTTCCTGTGAACAGCAGCTAGGACTTTTTAAGTGTTATTGGCTCTTCAAAAAGTTCCAAAGAAAAATCTCAAGCTCATAATTATTTGTAAAGAAATGTTTAATGTGAATGAAGCTGAATGTGGGTGGAACATTTTTCTCTTAAGTTAATGTGTATGGTAGAGATCCACAAGAGATTGCCTGGTGTGATTTTCCCAAAGCCATGTATTCCACCTTTGTGTAAGTAGCTTCAGGGAATGTGACCTACAGCTTGTATTGAGAAATTCTGGGTAGGGTGGGGTAGTAGAGAAGCAGTTTGTTGTAAACTGACGCTGGAAATGCAGAGCTCCCCTTGGGCCGGCCCAGGTGCTGATTAGATATGAATCTCCTGCTGTGTTTCTTTTTCATTTAGCCAATGACACCCTGTGTTCCATGGGCTCTTGACGCTAGAGACCCTGAAGAACTAGACTAGGGTATATATCTCTGTGCCTCATGGATTTATGTTACTTCTGTTTCATTTATCCTAAATTACCAGGATATTTCAGCCATGATGGTCAAATATTCCTCAGGGTTTATAGTCATAGAACAAAAAAGTTACAGATTAGCCATTTTATAGACCTGAATAACAGTTCACTTGGAAGAGGCAATGAGGAGTGGTCTGTCATGTGTTGAGTATTCTTTTTCTTAGAGGAAGAAGAAAGGTCTTACAAAAGAAAATAGCAGGAGAAACAACTAAACTTCAAAATGTTATACCCAATAAAATTATCCTCACAAAGTTCAGTAAATTTGTGTGGTGTGGCTACTGTTCATCAAGTACAGACATGTCCCCAAAGATTCGAAGATGAAGAAGATACAGTCTACATTGAGATAGACTCAAAGTCTAATAGGGGAGACAGGCATGCAAACTATTTACTGGTGTATTTAGTGATAAGTGCTATGGCAATACCATAGTGTGCAGTTGGAGGCACAAAGGAGAGAAAAGATAAGGGGATTCTAGGGATAGGGAGATGGCTTCAGGAAAATCTTTATAGAGCAAGAGTCACTTGAACTGAGAGTCCATATTGGGTAGTGAGAACCTGGAAATGTGGCTCTTATGCTTACCAAGCTGTTTGTGAACTAGGACAAGTCACCTCCCCGCCTTTGGCCTTCATTTTCTTTCTCTGTCAGATAGAGGTGCACAAGATATTCCTTAAAATCCAGTTCCGCCCTAAAGTGTTTTGGTTCTGGGAATCAAATTATCTTAGTGGGCTATTTAAGAATAACAGTGATTGTTAAGCCTAAACCTCCCTTCATCATTTGAGGTCACATTTGAAAAGCAGATAGGCAGATAGGCAGAAAATTCCTCTACTGTTTTACTAGCTTTGTGCCTATTCAGACTTGATAATTGATTCTCGCTGGAGCCCTAATTGCCCTGTATATGTACCTATGGGTTGTGTCAAGAAAACAGGGTTCTAAGAGCGTGAGGAAGGGTATGGAGTTGGCCGCAATGCTGCAGAACACTGGGGCTGGTTCACTTCATGATGGCTTCCAGTTAGCCTCATTAATTTTACCTTTAATATATTCAGGACATAGTTTAATAAAATTTTTTCTCCATTTCTTACCTGTATCTCAATTTTAAAATAAAAAAGGTAAGGTAGGTAGAATTTTAAGGATACTCTTTGTGCATAATATCAATACTTCCTGGTGACACAATATTTGGAATGGAAAATGATACAGACTGTACCTATTATTGTAAAGACAGAATTCTCAGAGATAAAAAGTAGAATAGTTGCTGTTAGTATGCTGATGTCTGGATAATACTCATTTTGTGTTGATATCGACTTTCTTTTAGCCCTTTCAAGTTTTTCCTAGATTTCAACTGGTCTGTGATGGTTGCAGGAACCAGGTAACCTAATGCCAATGGCTTGTTATTTCTTCTAAGAAGCAATGCCTGTGAATATAATGATGTTACAGTGGGACAACATCACCAGTAGGATTTTTCATTTAACACTTGATCATTAGCACAGAATAAAAACATTTTTCTTCATAGAGCAAATCATCTGTGTGGTGTGTTTAACATTTAACTTTTAACTCTTGGTAATCTGGCAGATCAGTGAGATTACCTTTTTGAAAAGGTAATCCAGTTATAATTGTATTTGAGAGAGGGTATTTGAGTTTTTCCCCCCCAACTCCAAATGTATTTGAAGGAGCAAGTCATTCTCCAAACAGTTGTTTTTGTTAAGATATTGTGACTGACAAAGGGGAGTTTTCAGCTTCCTAGGGTCCTTTTTTATTTTGATGTACGGTAGAGCTTTCTCTTGAACATAAAAAAGTACTTTTCACGGGGTTTTTCTACCACCAAGTGCATGGGAAGTCTTGTTATCTGACAGACTCTGACTCTCATAACTCCTAAGACTTAGGTAGGAATTGAATCACTACAATGCTACTTTTCTCTCTCAGTCAAAGGCTTTGTATCCATTTGTGAAAAGCCTGAAGGTAGGAAAAAGGCAATAGATTGAATTTAGGAGTTTTTATAAATGCTTTCTCCTTTGTCTGTTACCAACTTTTTGATGCAGATGTGGTTCAGAAATGTCCTTGGCCATTCCCTCCTCCTGCTTTTTTGGCTGCATTTTCAAAGATAGTAAGTGGGAAAAGGCAGCTAGAAGATACATAGGTGTAGGAGCACTTATTTCAGCAGAAAACTACTTTTCCTATTGAATCACTGCTATTTTCTTAACTCAATAACACAGTGAAAGACTATACAAGAATGACATTTTTAAGGCCAAATAAAAGTGGAAAGGGAGGGAAATTGAGGCGAGCAAAAATGAGCTTGCTCTCTAATGGCTTTAAAGTTTCTTTAATTTTGTGTATATATTTGTGGAGTGGAGAGAGTGATTTACACGTCTTCCCTTCCCTAGCCTTGTTGTTGTTATATACAGGCGAATCCAGTCCATTTTTGTGGTGCTGGGGATCAGACCCAGGTCCTCAGAAAGTGCAAAGCAGCACTCTCCCAACAGCGCTAAACCCCAACCCACCCTAGCCTTAGCTGCTCTTTTTAGGATGTAGCCTGCTCTGCCAGTGGATGGCAACTGTCATAGGTGTAACATTTATAGAGTCCTTTTTGACATGTTCTAATACTTTGCACTAGTGCATGGCAACTCTGACCCTGTGGGTCTAGATTGGAAGAAGGAGGGCTTCAGACACTATTGACTTGGCTATGGAAACCTGAGGTGTGATTTTTTTTCAACCCAAGAGAGTTTCTGGCATTTTGTAGATCCGTTTTTGTAGGGTATCTTGTGGCCCCCACGTACAGTGCTTAGCTGGCCTAGGGACATCACTGGAACCTTTCTAGTCCATAGTCCTTGTTTTGCCAAATGACTAGACTAATAGGTGATCCCATACTCTCTACTTTGTTGGGACAATCCCTCCCCCATCCTGCCCACATATACTTTATCAAAGTCTTTATGCTCTCTAGAGGTGAAAAGTGAATGTCACCAAATGTCTAAAACAACAGTTGTCATCCCTCCACCCTCAATGCCAATTTAAAGTATTTTGGCCTATAACTAAATTTGGGCCTCTTGAAGAATGAATGTTATCTAGAGGAGGTTTATCATCACCAAGAGTTCTGCATATAAATACATTATCCTGAGTTCTGAAGTCAGTTGGTAAAAACATAAGAGGTTTGGTTTTCTTTTATAACATTGTGTTCCACAGATACGGAAGATACTGTTATTACTTGGTCTCATCTATTGTTTTGATAGAAAATGCAGACTTTTTATCATATAAGCTTTCTTTAAGCAGCAGTCCCTGGTAAGGTGGTATTGCCATGCATTTGCATTGTTATAGAATTAAATTATGGATTCTGTCATTCAAAAAAGAGTGCTTTATAAATCAAGTAAAATCTCATAACTAAGATAAATAAGTTTCTTTAAATCTCATGCTGCCTCATATCCCATACTTTAGTTTTATACCCCAACTTGATGTAATTTTTAAAGTGTAATTTTCTGTTTCTCCTATTTATGTGTAGTGTTTTTGCTTTGTAAAAATGTCATTAGTTTCCCTGGAAAAAAGAAAGCTTAAGAAAAGTTACTATATGTAACGGATAGTGCTATAAAAGCACAAAGGCATGTTTAATTTTTTATCTCTGGATTGGCAGAAAATGTGTCAAATACACTGTGCTTTCCTCTACCCTTTCTTTTCTCTCTCCCTGATTGCATTAAATGTGAATGATGTTAAAACTGTATGAATCATAACAAATGGTGAAATCCCAATTCTTTTTTCTTTCCTTTTTAAAGTCAGTCTATTGTTTGGAATTCCTGGACATAAAAGACCATCCATATAGATTTTTTTACACAAGAGGTACAAATTCTATTTTATAGTTTGTTGTATAGTAGTGTGTGATAATTGTCTTAACAACGTATCTAGGCTTTGCAATCCTAAGGCAATCCTGCTTAGCAGCTGCCTAATTTCTTTTCTTACTGCTGCTATATAACTGCCCCAAAGCATAGAGATCGGTGCAATGGTCCTGAATATGTGTATGCAGCAAGATGAAAGATAGACAAAAGAGAAAGGAGGCCAGCAGTAAGGTATTTTGATCTACTTAGGGGGAAAAAAATCTCCAAATGCAGCTGCACTGGTGATGAAAAGGACTGAAATTCAGAAGAGAGGTCAGAGGCAGATAAAGATTTAATATCTGGATAATTCTAGGGCTGCCTGAAAATTTGGAACAACTCCCTTTCTCCAGAGAAAAGAGATGAAAGAAAAGAGCAAAAGACCTAGGCCTGAGCTTTGGGAAAATCTTTACTTTTAGGATGTTGAGGGAGGAGGAGGAAGAAGAGGAAACATGAAGTAGGAGCATAAACTAGCTTGGAGCTGGAAGTCACTACGTGTTGTGCTTCCTTCAGGCTGTGGATTTTGAGCCAGATAACCTGTTATGTAGGTGGAGGGTGGAGGATCTAGGCACTGAAATCTCGGTGATGATCTTTGCCTTCATGCACAATATGGTAAATGTAAAATGATACTTATGTTTTACTTTAGGAGTATATTCATAGGGAAGAAACATCCATTGTGATTTTTAACACATATGAGAATTTCCTTACGGTCCATATATGTGCTGAAATTATATAACTATTCCTAGGCTACTTGCACAAATTCAGGAGAATTAAGTTGATACCATTTTCAAAACTTACTACCTATAAATTTTTATTTTTCTGAGATTTGTGGAGAAATATAAAGATACATTTGAAATGGAGATACTGGATCTTAATAAATTATTTTAATTTGATTAAAAATAAATTTAAGTGGGAGAAACAAAAGGACAAACTCAACAGAAAACAATTGTGTGTCATTTAATTTCTCATTCTAAGTTTTAAGTTGGCTGGGGTTTAGCTCAGTGGGTAGAATGTTGCTCCACATTCTCTGAAGACTTGGGTTCGATCCCCAGCACTGCAAAGATGGGAGAAGGATGTGGCAATCCACTCCCTACCAGGGGTTACTGTGACTTGGACCCAACTCTACAGCACGTAACAGCAACAAGTTTTAAGTCATACTCAGCTTCTTGCCAAGGTAGGCAAAACAATAGAGCCACCTGTTCCCAGTGATCTAATATGGCTCATAGGTGGTGCAGTTGGTAGTGTAACGGAGGTGCAGTTGGATAGGAAGAATACCTTTTGACATTCTATAGGACAGTCAGGTGACTGTGATTGACAACCATTAATAGTCTCTTTCAAAATAGATAAGTAAAGTGTATTTGGAATGTTTCCAGCACAAAGAAATGATAAATGTTTAAGGTCATAGCCCGATTACTCTGATCTGATCATTACACATTGTGTACATGTATTGAAATAGCACACTGTACTCCGTGAATATGTACAATTGTCATGTCATTGAAAAATAAGTGGAAGAGAGATTATGTGGAGGAAGGGGGACCAGCAGGAGATGGGAGTGGGGACATAATGGACATAACCCATTAATTTGTACACCAAAAAATTATTAATAAAGTTTTTTTCTGATTATTTATTAATGTGCATGGGGTACAGAATAATAAGTCATTTGCTATATCCATTATGCAGCTATTAAGTCAATTTTGCTTACACAGTCATCATACATATTTTACAGAACAGTATGAACTAAAGTAAAAAGTAGGAATTTTAATTAAGACGTAATGAAAATTGTATGCAATTATAGGTTATATTCTCACTGATTTTTTCCTTCCCCTTTTATTCATGTATTCATATAGTTGTATCCTATATTTTGAGTTTTTCCTCTCGAAAAACAAAAAAATTTTTTTTTAATATTTTAAAATTAATGGGGACCCTTCTCCACAAAAATAGCAGTTGCAATGCATTTGGGCCTACATTATATGTAGCTCTATAAAAGTTTTGATTCTCAATGAGATTATAGGAATGCTTTCATAGAAATTGACCTAAATATAGAGAAGCAATCACATAAACCATTGAGACATCATAAATAGGGAAAATGCATAGCATGGGTTGAATGAAAACACTTGGTGAACTAACGCATTTTCCTCCTGGGAATTGAAGGGGCTTTGCAAGTTGCAAAAGACTTGTCTTTTTTCTCCCTCTTTGTCCACCAATAACTTCATGCACTGTAAAGAATATTAGCATCTGTGGGAAAATTAATTACTTGAAGTTGTACTTGTCTCAGAAGGTTTATGGTAGACCTAGTAATCCAAATGAGATGATCATTAACTGCCGTGTATAATGCCTGTGAGTTGAACACAATAGGTCACATTATTACAATGTGGTACACAGCTTGTCCAGTGTCTTTCTTTGCTACTGCGTAGTAAATGTCATAATCAGCAGCCATGTCAGCATTTAGGTGACACCAAAGCCATGTTTGATTCCATGGAACTGACACATTATCCCATCTTAAAGGTGCTTAAACTATTAATAAAGCATTGAAATAGCTGAGAATCTAAAATATACTTTGGCTTCAATTATCCAAGTGACCTAAGGTGATTACTTCCAGAACCTAAAGGACAAGTTGGCTTCAAGATATAGGGATTTATTCCTTGATTAAGAGAATGTCAGTGGATTTCAGGATGTTTCTCACATAAAGATTTGGGGAAAGTAGCTTTAGAGACTAGATTGTCCCAAATAATGGAGTCCAAGATTTATGTTTATGTGTGTCATTATTAAATACTTTTCCTTAATTTTCTTAATTACTTGTGCATGTGGATCCAAATTCCAAGTCTTATTTAATTTAAATATACATGATTTTATATCTCGTATTGAAAATTTTGTTTAATTTTATAATTTTGATTTAAATTTTGTGATATATAATTCTTAATAGTTTATGTTCTAAGTATAATTTGATACACCTCAAAGAGCAGAGAAGAGTAGCTAGGAGAATTAGTTCTGTAATCAGAGTAGGTTTTAGTTATAATTCACTTTTTAGCTATGTGTCCATAAGCAAGTCCCTGAGCCTCTCTCGGTCTCCTCACCTGGAAGATAAAGATTAGAAGAGTATCAGTTTTACAGGGTTGGTATGACAACTAATGAGTTACATCCTGTGTAAAGGGCTTATGGTAGTTGCTGACACATGGTAAGAGCTTAATAGGTAAGCTCTTACTATTTTCTTGACTGTATCAGAATTTCAGAAATACTACATGAAAATTATACAATTTTTTGCTGTTAGGGTCGGTGCACTCGAGAGAACTGCAAGTACCTTCACCCTCCTCCACACTTAAAAACGCAGCTGGAAATTAATGGACGCAACAATCTGATTCAACAGAAGACTGCCGCAGTCATGTTCGCCCAGCAGATGCAGCTTATGCTCCAGAACGCTCAAATTTCATCTCTTGTAAGTCACAGCCCTATATTTTGAAAGTTGCCAATTTGGGTGGAGTTTGTTTTTTGTGGTTCTGGGGACAGGACCCAGAACCTTGCATGTACTAGGCAAGTGCATCGTCATCGCTTAGTTATACACCCCAACCACGTCTTTTTTTTTTTTTTTTTTTTTTTTTTTTTTTTTTTTTTTT
>VMDO01012132.1:0-49926 GCA_007922755.1 Pedetes capensis | reverse complement strand
GCACCACTGCGTCTGGCTCCGCGTGTCTTTTTTAAATAGCATAAATATCTCCATTGGAATAACCTTCCAGGGCCTTTGGAAATTAGTCACTACAGGATTTAGGACACAGCTCATATATCAATTGACATTTCAGAGCTGTGGACATGAATGGAACAATCAGGTAGGTGTGTTGGATTGAAAACCTGGTTGCATTTATACATGAGTTCAGTTTCTAGGCAAATATTAATAAAAGACCAGGAGCATTTTAAGATAAGAAGGTTTAGTATTTTATGGAAACTTTTGAATTCTGGGATGTTATTTCAAACAGATTTCTTTTGTTTGATCGTTTTTTATTGTTACTTTTTTTTTCATTTTTTTGAAACAAGGGCTCTCTGTGGCCTTGAACTCATGATCCTCCTGCCTCATCCTCCCAAGTACAGGGATTACAGTTGTGCACCACCATGCCCAGCTTTGTTTTTACTTCCTTTTTTTTTTCATGATGTGGTAGGGTTTTGTTAAGTTATGCAGGCTGCCTCTGGCCTCGAACCTGCAATCCTTCTGCCTCTGCCTCGCAGGTTGCTGGGAGTACAGGTATGAGCCACTGAGCTCAGCTTTGTTGTTTTTTAAATAAACTTTATTATTAAATTATTTTTTATTAAATTTATTAATTTTATTTATTTATTTATTTATTTTTATTTATTTATTAAATTTATTAAATTTATTATTAAATTATTTTAGATTTATAAGAAAAATTTCAAAACCCAGGTTCCTCCACTGTTTCTTTCTTTTTTTTTCTTTATTGTTGCACTAGGGATTGAACTCAGGGCCTTGTATGTGGTAGGCAAGAGCTTGGTAGAGCTACATTCCCTCTACTATTCTTAACATATATTTTACCATGGTAGATGTTTGAGAACCAAAAAAACTGGCATTCCTATATTACTATTATCTAAACTCTAGGCTTTATTCAGACTTCACAAGGCTTTTCATTAATGTGCCCTTGCCATTCCAATATCCAGTCCAGGGTACATTTCTTTGAATTCTATTTCCCCTTTCTCCTTTGGTGTATGACAATTTTCTCAGTTTTTGCTCAAGAGAGCTCTCTCAACCGTGAATCTAATCCACACTTGATTCTAATCCACATCTGATTTTATAGCCTTCTGAAACTATTGAAAGGATGTGGATTAAATTTAAGAATATATGTTATTTGGATGCAATGAAAATGTGGGAGCAGGACAATCTACTCTCAGTAAAGCCTATTTCACTTGCACTTTCTAATTTGATTCTCCATGCTTTGGACAATAGCACACATTTCACTTTTTCTCTTCAGTGAGAGTAACTTCAGATTTCAGACTAGAGAAGATGACTGATATGACTCACAAGAGTACAATTTATTTTATGGCATGTCACAAGATACAAGCCATTATTTAAAAGGCCCCAGGGAACAATAAAAATTGCTTTTCTGCATCATAGATTATTTAACAGTAGCCATTGGGATGTGATAAACTGATAAAAGATTAATTTCTGCAGCAATTATGTGTACAAAAATCTAACCCCAAGATGGTTGGTATGTTCCTCTGTGGTGTAACAAGTTGCAGTGTAGGTATGTTGTAATCAAGCTAGTGTAAGTAATTTTAAGAGGAATTTACCAGTCTGATTTGGCAGAAATCAATTTATTATGGACCTTGATCCTGATATTATTACAAAAGTAATGTATAATTTTACTTAATTTCCCTAGTAACTTCTCTCTCCCAAGCAGTTCTCTATCTCTTTTGATCACCTCCTTTACCAATAATCTGATACCTGTTGCTAGAATAGTCAAATTTTGTTTAAAAATTTGAAGTCCTTACATTTATATGATTGCACATTAAGACCCATTTGTATCACTGGCTTGAACTTAAGGTCTTTGTATAAAGCATACCTTGATTTGTTTCTAGGATACCAGAGGAGCACATCTACCTTTGCATAATTGGATATAGTTCACTTATTATAAGCCCCTAGATAAAAGGAATATCAACCTAAGTGGGATGGAAGCTAGAGAAGAGATTCTGGTCAGTGTGACTGACAATGAATAAAATAAAAGCCACACCTAATCAATTTGGGTGGAAAGCTTGCTGTAACAGGCAAGTTTGTTCGCTGTGCTCAACAAGTCTGCAGTGACATTTGCTAGTATACAATTCCACCCCTGCTGAAAGCTTTTTTTGGTTTTATCAAGGAAGTTTAGCAAGTCAAACAAAGGCATGACCTCCTAGTATTTTTCAGTGCAGTTTAAGATTATTTCTGATGTTCATGGAAAAACATTTTTAGAAGTTTAAAAACTCCCATTTGCATAGCCAGGAAGCAAACATGAGCACTGTGGGAGAATGTTAGGAAAACTAGCCACATTGGATTACTCTCAAGCAAAGCTAAAATTTTTAAATTTCACTTTCACCACTAGGACTTTTAGTGATGGGGAATGAAGGAGTCTCACTACTGGATGTGATATATATCTATAAAGTAGATATATTTATAAGGTGATAAAATATTTTTCTTTAGACAATTTTGAATATCCAGGCTTATCCACATCCAGGAAATTCCTTTCATTTCCCTCTTTGAATGTGGTGATTCACATGGAAGCAGAACCTGACATACAGGTGAATTTGACATAGTATAGTGTGTTCACCTGATGATTTGTACAGAGCATGTTGTTTTAGCACATTTGTGATCCCAATGGGTTGTGCCAGTCCCAGTTGGGTTCTGCTATTTGCTTTTTATGCCTTTCATTTTGGCCACATTATGGAGGACAAATCACAAAGGTTATAAGTAAGGTTTCCACGCCATGATTTTCCTTTACCTGAAATGTAAATCACCGGATGTATGTCTGGACACATGCCCACCTTTTAACACCATTGTTGTAATTCTGTTTACCAAATGTATTTCTCAGAATCAGAATTATATGTTTATCCAACATTAATATAGTAAGGAATGAACTAAAAGAAAAAAAAGCAACCATAGTTAAGTAGACAGGAGGAAGGGAGATACAATAAACAGCATATATTAAGAGTATTTTTAGACTCCAATTTTTCTTATACTTTTTTTAAATAAAGTCTAGAAGGTAAATATAATTCTATGAAACTGGGGCTAGAATAGTTTTAAGTGACAAGAAATAAAATTAGAAAATATTTATTTACATTTTAAGTTTTGAAAATAAGTAGTTAAATAATTTAGGAGTTGAAAATGAGGACAGCCTCCTTCCCTCACCAAGATATCTTTTACATTTTACAAATTTGTATTAGTTACAGTTTTCTAGTCCATATAAACTCATGGTATCAACTGATGTATTTATGCTATAAAGAGTAATTATTGAGCTGGGAAGGAGACTCACACATGTAATCTCAGTGATTTGGGAGGCAGAGCCAGGAGGATCGTGAGTTTGAGGCCAGAGGCAGCCTGAGCAATTTAGCAAGACTCTGTTCCAAAATAAAAAATAAAAAAGGAGGGCTGGGGTTTGACTCAGTGGTGGAACACCCTACGTTCAATCCACCAGTGGTGAAGGGGAAAAAAAAGAGTAGTTGTTGCCAGGTGCTGCAGAGCATGTGTGATCCCAGTGACTCAGGAGGCTGAGGCAGGAGGTTCATGAATTCGAGGCCAGAGGCAGCCTGTGCAACTTAGCAAGACCCTCTCTCCAAACTAAACCTTTGAAAAAAGTGACTGGATGCAGCTCAGTGTAGAGCCCTTGACTAGCATGACTGAGGCCCCAGGTTCAACTCCCCAGTATGGAGGGGGAGGGTAAAGGTAAGTTATTATCATAGTACTTTTATAAAAATTTCTGCGAAAATGTGGGCCAGGGGTTTTATAGATTTAACGGAAAAGGGAACTATGTCCATTGTTCAAGAAAAACCTGATTCCATGATCCAGTATGAGAACCAACTTCAAGGTGCCGTAAACCTAAAGACAAGGACAGACAGATCCAGGATTACACAGCAACTTACTGGAGGACTCAGTGACAGAAGTATGGTCCTGGGTATCAACATGACTAGCTAGATCCTTGCAGTTAGGGTGACAAGAAGTGACAACATATTGGTTAGAATAAAAAAGACCTCATCCTGGCCAGAATGTGCTTAGTTTATCTTAAACCAGCATCAGAGTGTCATGCAAATTTGTGCTTCCAGGATCAGGCTGTAAACCTCCACATACCACTCTAATGGCTTTTGCTTTTGATGTTTTCCTGGGAAACTGCAAGGGGCCAACTAGGAACACTGAGGCAATCAATCACGGCCGTTATAACGGAATATGGCTTCAGTCATGTCAAGCTGTAACCACACATCCATATTCCAGGTTACTTTTTCTCATAGTACAGAAATGACAATATATTTTTGATTAATTAATTTATTTTCTAGTACTTGGGGGTTGAAAACAGGGCCTCACACTTACTTTGCAATTGCTCTGCCACTAGGCTGCACCTCCAGCACATTTTTTATTTTTTATTTTATGTTGAATCAGAGTCTCACCAAGTTGCACAGGCTGCCTCTGGCCTGGAATTTACAATCCTCCTGCCTCTGCTTCCCACATGGCTGGGATTACAGGTGTGTGCCACTGCACCCAGCCTGAGAAATTACGATTAATGAAGAATCTGCAGAAAGCTTTTCAGTTTATCTACTCATGGAATGATAAATGATGGCACTTGGTTTTCTATATCGATGTGATAAAATTAAATGTATTGTAAAGAGATATTTGCCAGATGTTCTAGTGAGTAGAAGATAGGCATTATGTAATTATAAGGTTAATGTACTCTTAATATAATTATGATTGTCATTATCATATGGAGTTCCACATTGACTAAGGTTGATCAAATCACATCACAAAAGTGCCTCAAGTGCTACTATGAGCACAAAATTTCATCTGGATTTCACCTTTTCTAAAATATAAGATTTTACTTTTAGGTACAGCAACTGAAGCTTATATTATTTGTTCAACAAACATTGTTCCCAGATGTGGGCTCACCTTGAGACTAGTGGAGGTTCAGGGCCCCTCAATTTCATGGTCTCCTTCCAAGGCCCTGAGATTGGCCCTACCAATGTCTTTAAAAGGTACTTGCAAAATTTGCAAAAAGGAATTTGTGTATTCCTTTCCCTGACAGCTCCCCTCTCCCACCCAGTGGTCTAAGCTTCAGACTCCACAGGTCCGGATTCCCTCCTGATTGCAATTACAGGCCCAAAGTCGAGTAGTCATATAGGTCCTTTCCTGTGACTGTGTATATCACACAGCTTAAAATCCTTTTATGTTAAAGTAAAATAAATCTATAGCAGTAGGTTTATTGACTTGCCCCAACTCTTTTAATAGGCAGTATGAGATGGATTTTTTCAAGAGTTAAATGAAAATGCTATCCTTTTGTGGCCAAACAGAGGGTTCTTACACATGCTATCTTTTACAAGTGCCCAGTTTCTTTGATAGTAACAAATCTCAACATTCTCTATTTCTTTCTCCTTTATATGTTCTCACGGAATAAATTAAATGGAATCTCCTCCTGGCCCATTCTGCATCCTCCTCCTCTGGGGCTAGTTAGTTCAGTGGGTTAGAGCTGGTACTAATGAGACCACGTGGGTCTGTTGCCTCACTGTTCATGGTCACAGCTGAAGCTACCAGCCAGCTACCTTACAACTGCAAACTGATGATCACAAATGAGATGAAAACTAGGATGTTGGAAGGCCCTGTGAAAATGTTTTTCCGGGACAGAGAATCAACAAAATAACTACAATCTGACAATCTCATCTACAAAGAATGACCTTTTTTTCTTATCCAAACAATCCTCTTGCATAGGCACATATGGTTCAGAAGTTTGTCACTTAGAGGGCTACCAGGAGACCTCATGTAAAAACCTGTGGTTGCCACACCACCTGGTAGTCTTAAAGTTGTCCTCTTAACAATCCTAATTTGCCTCAAGATTAATTCAAGCTCTTCTTTACATAGTCTTTTCTCTTGAGCCATTGTTTGAATACTAGTCACACTAGCAATTCACTAGTCCTCTGGAACTTTCTTGTAATAAGAAGTTGCATATTTTGTCACATGATCTCACTCATATATCAAATCAGAGAAAGTTGTTCTCATAGAAGTACAGCACAGAATCGTGGTTACCAGAGACCGAGGAGGGTAGTGGGGAAAGGGGTTGAGGAGAGAGGTTAGTCAGTGAGTACAAACCTACAGTTAGATAGAAGGAATAAGCTCTGCTGTCTCATTACACAGTAGGGTGACCATAGTTGCTAATGTGATGTGTATTTCAAAATAGCCAGAAGAGGGGATTTCAGAGGGTCTTGCCACAAAGAAATGATTATTTGAGAGTATAGACATGGTAATTGCTATGAATTGATCATTGCATAATATGTACATGTATTATATATAATATATAATGTATATCATTGCATAATATATGTATATGTGTATATATTTTGTATACATGTAGCACATTGTACCCCGTATGTATAATGAAATGTTAATTTTTTAAATTTCTTCAAATAAAAATTTTTAAAGATAGTTAGCATTTTGATCTACAGTATCACTAAACCATTTTTTGAGAACTCTTCATTGGGAGCCTGGCACAGAGGTGCATGCCTATAATCTTAGCGACTCAGGAGGCGGAGGCAGGAGGATCACAAGTTCGAGACCAGAGGCAGTCTGTGTAATTTAGTGAGACCCTGTCTCAGAAAGTAAAACAAAGGGCTGGGGGTGCAGCTCAGTGGTCCAGCGCTTGCAAAGCATGCGAGTGCAAGGCCCTGGGTTCAATCCTCAGTATGGCCAAAAAAAAAAAAAAAAAAGGAAAGAAGACTCTTCATTGGGTATCTTTTGATGCTAATGGTTTGACTATTCCATTTTAAAAATATATACACATATGTGATAGCTATATGTTTATATGATATATATATATATATACATACATATAATACTCTATGCTTTTCATACTGTTGAATTTAACACTTCACATCTTTATCAAAAGACCATTTGGGAGTGGCCATCTGCCTAAAGTCTTTCTCTTAAGAGTGTAAAACTGAGGGATTTATTCAATCTCTCTGCAACTACTTTTGAAAATACTTTTGTTTCTTTTGCACAGGGTTTTTTATTGGGTTTCTTATTTGGCAAACAAAAATTAATCAGTAATTTCAGAATCTCTTTTCATCTAATTCAATAAATGTTTATTGAGCCATATACTCTGTACCAGGCATTAAATGGATAAGAGGTGGATAAAAAAGGTAAACATGAATTAGTCTCTACCCTCTAGGAATTTATGATCCAATAATAGTGAGATACTGAATGAATATTTTAATGTTCTCTTTAATTTCTGATTTGTACTTGGCCCTCCATGTTTCTGTTGTTTTCAATTTTTCTTTTTTTCCATAATAGAATGATCTTTCTAATAGCCATGTAAGATTTCATCTTGGTTTCTGTTGTTTTGGTAGTGATGGTGTTAGTTTGCCCAACACTTAATAATTTCAACTCTTAGTACCCATTTATCTTGAACTTGCATTGAGATGTCTTTAAATAGTCACCAGGTTTCCTGGGGGTTCCAATTTTTGCTCAACTCTTTCCCTTTATCCTTCCCAACCCACATCTTGTTTTGTTCTCTGTTAAAACTAGGAAACAACTTGATTTAAAAAGTTATTAAGGTATGGTTGCCACACAAAAACTGTATATATTCAATGTGTACAGTTTGGTGAGTTTGGAGACAAGCATACACGTATGAAGTCATCAATCACAATCCACAATCTGGATTTTTAAGATAGTTTTCCTTTTCCTACAGGAGCACTAAAGTTAATTAAATCATTATTATTACAAGGTAGTCACCAACAAATGATTTTTAGATCACTTGCTAATCATTCCTTATAATAGTCAAAATTGCCTTTCACTAGCCAGATGCGATGGTACACACCTGTAATCCCAGTGACTTGGGAGGTTGAAGCAGTAAGATCACGAGTGTGAGGCCAGAGGCAGCCTGTGCAACTTAGCAAGACCTTGTCTCGAAATAAAAATAAAAATGAGCTAGGGGTGCAACTCCCAGCTGGGATTTAGCTCAGTTGGTAGAGCACCTCTCTGCAGTCTCTGAGGTTCTGAGTTCAATTCCCTGCACTGCAAAAATGGGAGAAGGACTTGGCAATCCACTCCCAAGGCAATCCCGAAACAATCAGCCATTGAAAACCCTATGAGGGTCACTATGAGTCGGATACCGACTCCACAGCACCTAATAACAACAACAACAACAGGGGTGCAACTCAGTGATGGAGCACTTGCCTAGCATGTGTAAGGCCCTAGGTTCAACCCCCAGTACAGAAAAAGAAACAGTCTTGCCTCTGAGGTCTCAAGCTACCTGCCTAAGGAAAAAGTCATTTGCTATGCTGATCTGTGTTTAGGTGCTCCATTATAATTCCTAACCTACTGTTGCAGCTTTTTTCACTAAATAAAGGTAAATCTAAACCTTGATTTTTGCTGTCATTACTTCGGCTCTTTACACCTATTATATCTACAATGATCTATGGGTCTTTTGCCTACATGCCTATTTTTAATGTCCTTTCTTTGTTAAAGACATTTGTAAGTATTAACATCAGAAAAGTCAAATGGAGGTAAAGACAATTATTCACTTTTGACCTTTGAACTTTTTTCCTTAGCTCTCTCTAGGGCCACCGTGAGTTATTACTCATTAACAAGTATGATTAGTACATAAACACCACTATCGGTTTGCATCTGTTTATAAACTTAACTCTCAATTATTGAGGGACCAATTAACTAGTCTGGAAGTTATATGGGCCTCCTGCAGCTTGCCTTGTGACAATGTCAGTTCCTGCAGAATGTCACTTAATGTGGAAATGATCAAAAAGCTGTGAAACAAGGATTATTCAGTTGTGCTCTATGTGAACAGTTGGAAAGTCTGATAGAAACAAAAATTATGCATTTCAATGTGCTTTGGAATTAATGTAAGGGTAGAAATATGCCTGATGATGGTAAAAGGGGCTTTCTTCCTTTTATACTACACAAATGCTTACAAATGAGCAGTAAAAGGAAGGTATTGTGAGTGCTAGTAAATTTTAAGAGTGCTATATTTTTCCGGTATTAAAATTGAGTCAACAAATTGTTGCCAAATGCTTATCCTTCCGTATAAAAAAAAAGTTTGGTTGTCCACCTCTACACAAGAGTTCAGAGAAGGAGGGCCCCAATTATTCTATGGCCTTCAGGCCAGGATGTTGCTTAAGTGACTTAAAGCATTTGCATTCATCCATCAATAATTATAACTGATCTTGGATATTATTGAGATAAACACAAGTAGATCCATTCTGTTGGAAGAGACACAAAGATTGATTAAGCATAACATTTAATTTTCATTTCTTTATACTAGCTTAATGCATAACGTGCTTTAAATAATAAATTGGAATCCTTAAAATGTATGTAAACTAAATGCATTTAATTTGAGGCATGCTTTTTCTCTTATTTTTAAATTTTTGAATTGACATGTATCCACGTATTTATGAGGTACAGTCAATAATTTGATACATGTATATAGAACATGTAATGACAAAACCAGAGTAACTAGTATTTTCATCTCAAACATTTAGCATTGCTATGTGTTGGGTACTTCTGGACTATCAGCAATTGTTGTGGACTGTAGTTAGTCAGGTCTGGGATTTAGCTCAGTGGGTAGAGCGCTGCACTGCAGTCTCTGAGGTCCCAAGTTCAATTCCCAGCACTGCAAAAATGGGAGAAGGGCCTGGCAATCTACTCCCAAGGCAATCCCGAAACAGTCAGCCATTGAAAACCCCATGAGAGTCGCTGTGAGTCTGATACCGACTCGACGGCACCTGACAACAACAACATACTTAGTCAAATCATTATATCAGAAAAGCACCTGCACGTCCATGTTTATTGTTGCTCTATTCACAACAGCCAAGATGTGGAATCAACCAAACTATCAACAGGTGAATGGATAAAGAGGCATATTTGTTTATTACATTGCTTTATTGTTCAAAAGTGTTTCATGATCCTTTAAGACCAAGATGTAGTGGCTCCTAAAATTTTACCATCCTAGGATTCCAACTACATTGTTAATCACTGACTAAGATCTATAAGCAAATGATTAAGAACCCTAATTTTAGTCACTTTAAAAGGGCATTTTGATGAAGACCTTACTATTAGTTTGCAAAGCTAAACTTCAGCTTGCAGAATCTTGCCAGAATATTAAATGCACATCAGTAGATTTATGTATCATCAGTACTTTACTCCAGAAAGTGGAGTATTTTATTTTTTGAAATCCTCTAGAAACAACACAGTAAACTTTTCTGTAAATGTCTACATAGTAAATATTTTAGGCTGTGTGGGACAAAAGGCAAAGTTGAAAATACTATGTGGTAACACAGTCCCAAAACAATCAGTCATTACAAACCCTATTCGGGTCATTATGAGTTAGATCAGACTTGATGGCACCTAACAACAAGCCCATCATATCCATCTGAGCTGGTCCTCCAAGAGTGCAGAGCAGCACTCTACCAACTGAACTAAACCCCAGCCAATTATATAATGAGAGGAAACAAAATATCCACAACTTTTGTAATACAAATCTACTGGTGAGCACAGTGAAATTTGTGGCTTAACATTAAAATAATTCTCATGTTGCTCAATACTATTCTCTTAATTTTGTTTTGATTTTGTTGTACTAGGGGACTGAACCCAGGGCCTCACACATACTTTGCAAGTGCTCTACCACTGAGCTACACCCCCAGTCCCTTTTCTATTTTTTCAAATTGAGATAGGGTCTTGTTAAGTTACCCAGGCTGCCTCTGGCCTCAAACCTGCAATCTTCTTGCCTCAGCCTCCCGAGTAGCTGGGATTACAGGCGTGCACCACCACACCCTGCTTCTTTTTCAGTTATTTAAAACTAAAAACCAGGTTGCTGGCCATAGTAAAATAGAGACAGACAAGATTTGGCTTTGGGATTTTGGTTTGTAGGTCCTAACTCTAAACCATTTAGTTTGTTAACCAGTAAATAGTCCATGACCCTGTACCATAAGTGAATGTTATGGGATCCTTGAACTTCTTGAGATCACAGTTAACATTTTGTGCATACACAAGGGCATTTTTTGTTTTCTGAGACAGGGTCTTGCTGTGTAGCCCAGGTTGGCCTGGAACTTGGAATCCTCCTGCCTCCCCTCCAGAGTGCTAGGGTTATAAATATGTATGTGCCATCATGCCCAGCTGCATGCGTAAGTTTTCCTGTGGACATATTAATTTGGCTAAATCAGTCATTTGAATTTCAGAGAAGTTCAGTAGTCAAAAGAAATTAAGAGCCACCATTGGAAGATATTTTGTTAATTTTTAGGAGGCATTTTCTGAGCGTCTGGTAGTTCCTAGACCCTGGACAGGTCACCAGGAACTCATGGGAATGCACAAACTTAGGGATTAGTAGAGACACTGAAGGCAAATAATTGTGAGATGATGCTCTTATTCATTAAAATCCGTTATCGTCACCATTCTTGTTGTTTTACAAGACTCAGAAAGATGAAAATCCATACCTCTGGTTCTGGGAAAAATAGCCTTCTCATATTTTCAAGTATGTAGTTAATAATTTAAGATTTAAATATCTGAGACATATTTAAATGTCTACACTACTTCAGGCTATAAAGAAAAACCAAATTCAAAGTTATTGAGAACCTTTTTCCTATGGCTGGGGGTGTAGCTCATTGGTAGAGAGTGCTTAGGCTGCAGGAGGCCCTGGGTTCCATCTACAACACTGAAAAAGCAATCTTTTTTTAAAATAAGGATTAATCCACAGATAAGCTCATCTTAGCCCAGCTGACATGAAGGGCTTTGATATAGATAGAATCAAAATTAAGTTGCTTATTAAAGCCAACATGTTAGTTTGCAAGCTGCTTAACTTTAACCAGTGGCTGTTAGTCAAAGCTAAGCCCTTGAATGTTCAAATTCATGAAATGGAGTAGTTACCCTGGGGCAGAGGTGGTGGTAAGAACACAGAAATGCCTGAATAATGTACATCAAAATGCATATATGTAAATGCCACAATGAAAAGCATGTCAGAATGAATCACATTAAGGTGTACATTAAAAATGTCCAATAAAAAGAAGCTAAAAAAAAAAGAAATGCCTGTTTGAAAATAAAAACATAGCTCAGGAGTTCCTGCCTCTTCCCAAGGGCTATGAATGGAAGAACTTGCTTCTTAATAAACTGTTGTAGTGGAATTTATACTCAGAGGAAATGACGTGAAAAGCTATGGAACTGATTTTAAAATCTAAAGACAGCACTGTATAGTTTGTGGAAAATCTTAAAAGGATCTAAACATTCAGCAAACTCCTTACATTTGTATACAGACAGATTATTTACAGCTTTTTTCATATACTTGGAATGTATAACAGACCTAAGTAGATTAAAGTGTTTCCCAAAGAAAGTAGCCATTAACCAGAAAAATCTCCCTGCTTGAGCCACCCCAAAAAGAAAGGAAAAAATACAGCAGTTAAAAACTACCATAAAAAGAAAGCTTTGTTTCCATATTCATTATGCTTGAATACTAATTGATCATTAACTAAGTTAATTAATATTAATTAGTGATTAGTGATTTTTTTAAACTAGGAAGTCCACCCGCCTTCTGGTCTTTGTTTGATTTCAATAGTTAGTAGATGTCCCAATGGTTCTTTCCAGTTTGTAAAAGGCAAAAGCAAAAGGTATCCAGAAGAATGGGATAGTAACTTCAGTGAGAAACTTACCACCAAACTCTGAGAAAAAACAAAAAGCAAAACAAACAGGACTGTTGTGTGGCTCCAATATGGAGTTTTTACCTTCTGAGAGTCTTGCTCATGTTGATACAACCATGAGTCATTGAATTAGTAAAGTCCGCCTTGTGGCTAAAGCATGCCTGGGTGGCTCTTTCCAAGACATTGCCTTCTTATTAAATAAAATAATGTCACATCAGCTAATTCCTGGAACTTTGCATTTCACTTGGTGAGAACTTTAACAGGTTTCTACAGCCTTTTACATCACCAGACCTAGTAAAACTGGGTCACCCCTGGGTTATTTGTCCTCAAACCTTAAAGCCCCTCCCTTGACTATGCCATCATCTTTCCTGGCACCTAGTGTTCCCCTTTCCTCTTGAGTTCTTGGCAACCATGCCTCCGTGACTCACCCTAGTGAGTTTTCCAGTTCTTTGGAGTCAGGATATTTCTACTCTTCTGACTATGCCAATCACCTAACTTCAGAAATTCACTTACAATAGAATGCTAATGGAGGAATGCCTCCATCAAAGCCAAATTTGGCTTATAACAGAGACTTCCTGCAGAATGCTGTGTTGGTGGAAATTTCAAGTCAGTCTGGAGGATGGGGAGGGAATATATATTGCCCTTTCCAGATTCCATAGCTCCTTATTCTCCCTGTATTTAGAGCAGTTTCTGTTAATGGGATTGAGCAAGTTTGGGCACAGCTTGGCAACACAGCACATTCATGATTTTTTGAGTGAAAGAAATAAATAAAATTGAGAAAGAACACATGATTAGTAATATACAGTGAGACAGGAGCAGTCACACAATAACTACCTTATTGAGTTACTATTAGAAATATACTACATTTAATCAAAAGTATTATTCATTCATTAAACTGTTAAAATTTATTTTTAAAACTTATTGCTAATATCCACAAGTCATTCACTAAATATTTGATATTATAAGGAAGACAGAACCATCAAAGACACAATAACCACACTGAGAAGAAAAGAAATGTTCATATGTGGAACAAACTGGAAAACACAGTAAAGTGATAAATTATGTGGATACAGATAATAAGTGATAAAGGCAAATTCTTTGAATCCAGAACTCTTAAAGATAGATAAGCCAGTAATAGCTCTTGGAATTTCTAAGACTTTTCTTTACAAGTTATGTTGAAGATTATGTACCATATAATCCTGTTATCTTATCTCTTCTTGCCTAACAGGGATCCTTTGGGCATTTCTAGGGCCTCCTTTTGAACTGTGACTATCATCTCGCCCCTAGATAAAGACAAGATTAGGGAAGTCAGAGTCATTTGTGAAACAGGACCTCTAGTTTAAAAAATAATAAAATACAGTGGCCATGCCGATCTCATTTTAGATAGATGGCAAGAAGAAGTTAAAGCACTCAGTTTTTCTCGTCTACACTTTCCTTCCTCAGTTTCTTACTGTCTTCCATAAATGTCAGTGGGCCAAGAAAAGAAGCAACACCAGTGCTTGATAGTCTAGGTGGGACCTATGGCAGAGCAGGCTACCTTAGAGCCAACCAGTACAGATGGGGAAGAGGAGGGAGGAGGTGGAAGGAAGGAGCCTTTCAAGAGTACCTAAAGTACACCTGCAAAGGCCATGCCCATGTCCAAGACAAAAGAGACTGTTCATCTATGTGGTGTCATTGGCGATATGGTTAGTAGAAAGGGAGGCACTAGAGAAAAATCATTGAGAGGAATGAGATTCAATTTGAATAATTCATGACAGTTAAAGTCATGTGGGTTGTTTTTTCAGCTTATCAATAAATGTTACCTAAAGGAATTCGTTGGTTTAAAGATAAATCCTATATGGGAAAAACAATCAGAAGAAACAATGGTAAATATTTGGTATGGCTTTGGAAATTCTGATATTTCTATAAGAATGCCTTCTTGTATAATAACAGGAAGAATCTGTTTACCTCTAACACCCTGTTTTTTCTCTTTTAAACATACAGGCTTTTCCTATGAATCCGTCACTTGCAGCTAATCCTGCCATGGCTTTCAATCCTTATGTACCTCATCCTGGGATGGGTCTGGTTCCTGCTGAACTTTTACCAAATGCACCTATTCTGATTCCTGGAAATCCACCTCTCCCATTGCCAGGAGTTACTGGCTCCAAACCAATGCGTTCAGATAAACTGGAGGTAATTGTGAAAAACTGTAAGATAGATATTAACCTTATGCATAAAGCACCACTGTCATAGCACAGCATATTGAATATATTCAGTTAAGTATACCCACATTTTTTTAGCTTAAGGAGTATAACCTCAAAATGCTAAACTTTGTACTGCTGCAGTTATACCTGTTATAAAAGGCATAGATTCAGTTGTACGGTAGGTCAAATAATGTTTAAGCAGTCATAGACTGCTATGGCACAGTATGTCTGTGTAGGAATACTCCTTTGTACCCAGGCTCCAGCTTTATAGAATGTGATTAATTATGGTATTTGTTGTTGTTGTTGTTGTTGTTGCTTTGGTTTTTGGTTTTGTTTGTTTTAATTTTTTTTCCGGTACTGAGGGTTGAACCCAGAGTCAAGCACTTGCATGCTCTGCAAGTGCTGAACCACTGAGCTATACCCTCAGTCCATTTTTTTTTTTTTACTTTTTTGAGACAGGGTCTTATTAAATTATGCAGACTGCCTCTGGTCTGGAAGTTTCCATCCTCCTACTTCTGCCTCCTGAGTTGTTGGGTTTATAGGCATGCGCCATTGTGCCCAGCTGATTACTATTATTAGCTTGTTAATGAGTCTCTATTTGCTAGAATGGGCTGGGGTTTAGCTCAGTTGGTAGAGCGCTGCTCTGCACTTTCTGAGGACCCAGGTTCAAGCCCCAGTACTGCAAAAATGGGAGAAGGATCTGGCAGTCTACTCCTGAAACAATTCGGAAACAATCAGCCATTGAAACCTTGTAAGGGTTGCTATGAGTGGGATATGACTCCACAGCACACAACAAAAACTTGCTAGAATAGTAAACTGAAAAAATCGAATCTCACTATCTACAATTTCAGAATGTAAAGCTATATGGACGAAGAATGCAAATGAGTCTCATAGTGAGCATCTAAACATTTTTCTCCACTTTAAGAATGACGTACTATATAGTAAATATCTCATAGTACCTAAAGAACCTAAAAATTTTGAGCAACCTTTTGATTTGTGGAGGTCCTTCAGTTTCAGTGTCATTCTTTGTACAATGAAATAAAAAACGAATTAATTTCTTAGAAAGTCAACTCCATTGGCAGCCCATTAAATGCCTAGCCATGTATTGTAATGGATCTGACTGTACAGGTAACTCAATCATAGTTCACAAATTGTCTGTGTTAAACCACCTGTGTATTGCTATGTGATAAAGACTCACTTCTGGCCTTAAGGAAAAGCTACACTTGAGGCTATATATTAACTGGAGGATTAAAATTGGCTTTCAATAATACTTTTTAAGTACTTTTATGTCAGTGTAAGGGAAACAGATACTTTATAGAGAATGGAATTTTTTTCCCTATGAATAGAAATTGTCTGTGTCTACATCTTGTAGTATATATGGCTTTATATTCCCCTTCATCTTTTTGTTGTTAGGTGCCATCAAGTGGGGTCCGACTCATAGCAACACCATGTACAACAGAATGAAACACTCCCTGACTTCTCAGCTATTCATAGGGTTTTCAATGGCTGATTGTTTCAGGATTGTTTCAGGAGTGGGCTGCCAGGTCCTTCTCCCATTTTTGTAGTGCTGGGGATTGAACAGATTTTCCTAAGTAAATAACAAAATGTATATGATTACTCTTAAGTCTGCTGGCAAAGTAAATAAAAGCCAGTAACTTTCCAGTCATCATTGTGATACGTGTGTTTTGCTTTTCCTCTTCAAGGTTTGCCGTGAATTTCAGCGTGGAAATTGTACTCGTGGGGAGAATGATTGCCGCTATGCTCACCCTACAGATGTTTCCATGATTGAAGCAACTGATAATACTGTGACAATCTGCATGGATTACATTAAAGGTCGATGCTCCCGGGAGAAATGCAAATACTTTCATCCTCCTCCACACTTGCAAGCCAAACTCAAGGCAGCTCATCACCAGATGAACCATTCAGCTGCCAATGCAATGGTAAGAGCAAGCCAGGATTATGGTCCCTGTGTTTTGGGGTAAATTTGCCTAATATCCTGTGTCCATAATTTGAATAGTCCAGAGTGGACCTTAATAAGAACCGTCAAAGTTATAAGCTACAAAAGAAAAAACCTTTTCTACTTTATTTACTAAGATTTTCTAAAGATGATTATTTAAAAGCTTTACTAATGATTTTAACTTACTGTACTCTTTCTTCCATTTTCAGAGAAAGGGTAAATTATATAATTTAAGCAGTAAATTATTTTGAGTGCTTTTTATTGTCTAACTGTCCTTAATATCGGAGGAAGGCAGAAATTTGCCTCTATACTCTGTGAGCCACTTTCATGGGCACTTTGCTCCTCACATCCTTAATGCCTTTCAAGAACACAACACTTGAAAGACGGGGTATTAAGTGGGTTCTAATTTCTCAAAGGTCAAGGTTATCTTTTCATTCTGGAGGCATGGTGATGGCAAAAGAGAGGACCAAGGCAGAAGCTTGCAATGGCTGGGGGGAGATTTTGACATGACTGAGAGAAGAGGCCTGGCTTTTGCATTGCCCTAGCAAGCCATTTTATAGAAAAGTTTGTTCTCTTTAGTAGCAATGAAAGGTAGCAAGTAGAAGAAATACTTTCATAATATTGCACTGTGATAGGTTGAGAAGTCAGAATTAAGATTACTTAAGTGTGTCACAACTGTGGATGTTTTTGATGTGCCCCACTTTTCTGTATTTGTTTTTGCTACCTAGAACTTTCCTCATGTCGTAGGGTGTAGCAAACTCAATGAGGGACAAAGCCCTGAGAAAACTTCAGCCTACCTGGTTGTGGAAAAAGTACCTATGCAACTTTGAACCCCAGAAAATGCATTATGAGCCAAATCTCTCAGGCTCCCATGATGGAGACCATGACTTTTCACAAGAGAAATATACTTCTTTTATTTTTCCTTTTCCTTTTGTTTTTGTTTTTGTTTTTGTTTTTTGACTCAAGGTCTCATTATGTAGCCTGGGCTGGCCTCCAATTCACAGTCTTCCTGCCTCAGCCTCCCGAGTGTGAGAGTAAAATTTTTCTTTTCAAACGTCCCTCCTGAGAAGGTTTTCCTGAAACTGTGGTGAAATTTATCTTGCTGCAACTGGAACTTCACAGAGAGCAACCTCTCATGTCTCCACAGCCAAATACCTGGAATTTCTCCAGATTTCCCCTATAGATTATGATTTCAAGGATACAGCACCATTTTTGGATTGGCTCCTTTCTCACTGCCCCACTTCCTTCAGAACCAAATCTATTACTTTATGCAGGACCAAAAGTAGAACAAACGTTACTTTCTCCTCTTTGATCTGGGCAACATAATCTGTTAATGAATGCTAAACAAAGGCTACGCTGAATGTTTTTGTCTTAAGTCCTTCTAAAGGGGACACTTTTAAGCTATGAAAATAGCAAGGTATCCAGACTGTCCAATGGAGAATTTAAGCCTTCAACTTATTTTAAAAGAATGAGTCTCAGCCAGTAACCATGGCACATGCCTGTAATCTCTGTGACATGGGAAGATGAGGCTGGAGGATCACAAGTTCAATGTTAGAGGCCACTTGTGTAACTTAGCAATACCCTGTCTCAAAATAAAAAATAAAAACTCAACAGTGTGATGATCCCATAATAAAATTCATTATTGTTGTTGTTGTTGTTAGGTGCCGTCAAGTCTGTATCCAACTCATAGCGACCCTCTGTACAACAGGGGAAACCCTATTGTCAATGCTTCTCTGCTGTTCATAGGGTTTTGAATGGCAGATTGATTTTTGGGAGGGGGTTGCCAGGTCCTTCTCCCAAGCCTACAGCTTCTGGTGTTCCCAGGCGGTCTCCCATCCAGGTACTAACCAGGCCCGACCCTGCTTAGCTTCTGAGATCTGATGGGATCGGATGCCACAGGGCTACCGCTGCAGGCAAAATTCATTATATTGTATATTAAATAACAAGAAAAATATTTAACCTTTTTGTATTTTTAAGGATTCAGATTAGAGTATAAATGCTTTGTACAATGGTGAGTTCTACCCTGTTTGTATGCAGAGTTCAGGTTGACTTGGCAAGAGCAGCCTATATGCATTAATGTTTTTAAAAGACCTGGAAAATTGATATTTGTTTCATATACAGTCTCATACTTCTTGGGCAAGTTAGTGAGTTTGTGATGAGGCGTTGAGGCCATGGCCAATGTTCATTAGAGAAATACTTAATAACAGTTCAAGTGCCACCCCATCAGAAGTAGGCACTAACCTATCCAGATAGACACCAGCATTAAAAAAGCAGTATCCCCTTACCAAGATCTCCCAGATGAGTGTCTACATAGGCCTTGCCTCAATTTTTATTTTGCCAGGCAACTACAATTTAGTTCTGATGATCACACCATGTTCTTAACCTCCTAGCAAAAAGAGACACCTACTGCTTATACCAAAAGGAAATATTTTAAATAACCAAATGATAAATATTCTCCTGACTTACTCCGTTCATATTTTCAGAGAATCCATTTCCCCTGAGTGGCAACAAAGGGTATTTGAAGTACATTCCACTTGCTATTTCTGAGTTTAGTCATAGCCTTTGCCCTCTGGCCCTTTCAGATAAATTTGGATATTGTATCTCTCTAAAGCTACTTGGTTTATTTACATCTGACTTTTTAGGAAGTTAAAATAAACTGATAAGAAGCAGACACTGTGTGCATGGCAGAGGAGTTCCCAAAAGAAAGCAGAGACAGCTTTAGGCTTGCATCATCCACAGGAACAGAGAGATCATACCGTGACCCTTGCTGGCACATGGAAGGCTAGTTACTTAGCACTAATGTTCTGTCTCTTTAAGAATTTGGAGCATACCTAATTGCTGTTGCTGGGACATGTTTTTAAAAGTAATGTACAATTTGCTGAGGGAAAAAATGTAAAGTAATGTTAAACTTCTTCAACAACTATGATCCAGGGGCAAGTCTGAGTATTATTAAGCACCATGGGATTCTGAAAGAACTGAAGACATGAAAGAACACTTTAAAAGTGCTGATAAGTTTTAAAATTAAACCTTATAGGCATTTAACAAAGCAAATAGTATGTACTAAATGGCACCGCAAGCCTCTATAAATGAGAACTGCATACTTTTTGCTTAACTTTATATGGTACCTGGGTGAGGTAGGTGGTAGAGAAGGAATGATTCATTTGGTTTTTCAAATATACAAATGATTCATTTGTATATTTCCTAACATGAATGAGGAAATATACAGTTTTAGGATTTGAGCCTGAGGCCTTTGTATTAGTTCGATTTTGTTTTCTGGTGCTACAGTGTCAGACTACTGCCATGTGTTTTTATCATCTATATACCATTTGGGTTGGGGTTTAGCTCATTTGGTAGAGCACTGTCCCGAGTTTGATTCCCAGCACCACAAAAATGGGAGAAGGACATGGCAATCCACTCCCAAGGCAATCTCAAAAAAAAAAAAAAATCAGCCATTGAAAACCCTGTAAGGGTCACTATGAGTTACATATGACTCAATGGCACTTAACAACAACAACAACAACAACAACAACAACAATATACCATTTATCTCCCAGATCCTTATTGAACTTTTAACAGGCAGATACCTCTTTCCTGCTATACCTGTTGCTTCTGCATATTACTTTTATAGATTAATAGTTGAGTATCTCAGAGATGTTAGTTATAAATGATGGTTATTAATAGTTTTCTGTTGTGTCCTGTCTACATGAGATCTAAACTAGTGAAGTTGAAAAGCTTCCTTTCCCTTGTATTTCTCTTTTCTGTTTTGAACTAACTACACAGTGAAGCAGCACTTAACCTCTGCAATTGATTACCTTGTTGGGTTATTGTTGTTGTTGTTGTTAGGTGCGGTCGAGTATGTATCCGACTCATAGCGACCCTCATAGGGTTTTCAATGGCTGACTGTTTTGGGATTGCCTTGGGAGTGGATTGCCAGGCCCTTCTCCCATTTTTGTGGTGCTGGGAATTGAACTTGGGTTCTCAGAGACTGCAGAGCAGTGCTCTACCCACTGAGCTAAATCCCAGCCCCCCACCTTGTTGGGTGGCCAGTGCTTATTGAATGTATTGCTCAATGGATACCCTTATGGAGGATTACCTGGCTGGACCTTATGTAGCTGGCACTTGGTTCATTTGAGTATTTTTCACTTTTTCTGGTACTAGTGATTAATCCATCCCTCCTCCACAGGCCCTGCAGCCAGGTGCACTTCACCTGATACCAAAGAGACCGGCCCTTGAAAAGACCAATGGTGCCACCCCGGTCTTTAATCCCAGTGTTTTCCACTGCCAACAGGCTCTGGCTAACATGCAGCTCCCGCAGCCGGCATTTATTCCTACAGGTGAGAACACAGCTCCGGGCATCATAAGTTTAGTTATGTGCATGTGTACAGTGCAAAGCAGCTTCCAACAGGCTTTTATGAGAGAACCATCCATGTGTATTTTAATTAGAAATAAAACAAGGCAGTTTGGCTTGGTCTATTAATATCTACAATAACCTATTCTATTATTCTGATAATTAATGGTTCAAAATCAAACTGGGAAAAAGTAGTAACATTTGTCTTTTAAGCATTTCTTTTTTTTTTTTTTTGCTTCTTAAAATTGATTCACTTGATTTAATCTCAACTAATTTCTTGACTCTTAAGTATTAATTTCACAAACAGTGATCTGATGTAAAAAAGAATTCACTTCAGCCTTGCAAAACTCTGTGGTCTATATAACTGTGACATACCAAAGGTAGTCATTATAAAACTACACTTAAAATTATAGTAAGTATAGTATGATACAGTGTAGTATATATGAAAGAGATAGTTTGAGCCTCTAACTCTTGAACCAATTAATATAAGAAATATGTTTATTATATTTTCTGATATTTTGAAGCATATTTTGTTACCTCCTCCATTCAGCTATATTAATAGCATAATGGTTTTGTACTAAATTTGAGTAAGAAAATATAAACCAGAATTTTGGTCAAATAAATATCATATATTAAGGGACTGGAATTTAGCTCAGTTGGTAGAACACTGCTCTATAGTTTCTGAGGTCCCGAGTTCAATTCTCAGCACCCCAAAAATGGGAGAAGGACATGGCAATCCACTCCCAAGGCAATCCCAAAACAATCATCCATTGAAAACCCTATGAGGGTTGCTATGAGTCAGACACGACTCGATGGCACCTAACAACAACAAATATCATATATTAAGGGAAATAATTTTCTTCCATTGGTTCTCAGTACTTCAAGAATGAGCATATAAATGGCTTAGAAGTAAATTGAAAATACTAGCCACAGGGAATACAGGAATTTTTTTTGCCAGAATCCTAAATTCCCCAGTTACTATTGATAAGTAAAATAGCATCTGCTTTAAAAATTAATTTATAAAGGCTTGTTAGTTATTTAAGCATGCTAAACACATAGTATTGTATACTCAACTTGGGAAAAATTGGTTAATTAGTAAATTAGTCAGTTAATTAATTTTGAAGGGAGCCATTAAGATAATAGTCTTTGGTTACTGACTACAGTAGTCTTTAGGACATCATTTAAGTTAGACATTTTTACACATTTTTATGATAGTTTCTGAGAAGGAAAAAATGGAATTCTTTGGCATATAACTTATATCACTTATAAAAATAACAACTCATATCTAATGATCTAGACTTTTCCCCCAAAGCTAAGAAAAAATATGTAATGTCCACATAATAAAAGAGAAAAACAGGATGAACTAAAGTGACTTTATTTCTGGCTTTTTTCATCAAAAATAGTAGTAATTTACCTACACATTCAATCTCTCCATTTTGGCTACTTTCAGTTTGTCTTATAGGTATAGAAAGAATTTGGTAGCCTAGAAGGTCTAGTCAAGGTGGTCAAATGTGAAAAAATTTACATTGTTCCTTCTAGTTTTTCTTAATATGATAGTTACTATATCTACAAGTCAGATTTTTTTTTTATTTCCAGAAGTGGCCAATATAAAATCTAGATTTACAAGCAAAAGTTTCCAAAAATCCATTTCCCCTTAATTTATAGCAAAATGAGCAACCTGCTTGGCTGAAAGCCCCCTCTGAATGGAGGTACTGTTACTCTAAGTTTGTAGTCATGTCCTTAATTTCAGAGAGGTGAAGGAGGCAGTGTTAACGATTGATGCCCTAGATAGAAAAAATAGGCACCAGATACCAGATTCTGGAGTATATTTTCAAAAGAATATGTAATAAATTAAAATTCTTCTTTTTCTATTTAAAACTATTTGCAATGTATTTGCCCAGAATAATTTGTAATTTGAGTGAGGTAATTCCTTTAAAGAAAAATTAAAGTTCTTTTTTTCTCATCTAAGTATCCAACAATTACTTTGATTGCCTGGATATGTGATCTTAGAGCTAATATGTAATTATAAGCAAAGGAGATTACTGAGTTTGCATGTGCTGATTAATTGATATTACAAAGAAAATATCTTTCTAGTTAAAATTCACTTCTACCTGTAAAGGCTTAATAATGAAATCTCTCTTTTCTTTACCTTCCACGCTTTTCTGCATGGTGTACAGGGCCAATACTGTGCATGGCACCCGCTTCAAGTTTTGGTAGGTTTTGTACAAAAATTCTCAACTTTTTCTAATCTGAAAAATGCATTTTTTCTCCTATGACTGAAAGAGATGAGCGACTGAGTGATGTGACTGGACATTTTATGAGTATTTAAGGTTTAATATGTTATTTTGTGTGCCATGTCTTTGTGGAATCAAAATAGTCCTACTTTCTCAAGTCCTAATTGGTTGCCACTGTGACCAAATACTAACCCTGCCATTTCTGTATTTCCACCCTAAAATAACAAGTGAAATACTCTAAAATGTGTCTTTACATAGTGAAATCAAGTAATTTTATTCTTAGTTTTATATCTTTTCTTGAAGTACAAAATATTTCCTATGTATAATTTATAAGTCTGTAGCCATAGTACCCTAGCATCCGATCTTGCTTTATCTTGGAAGCGAAGCAGGATCCGCCTGATTAGTCCCTGGATGGGAGACTGCCTGAGAATACCAGGTACTTCAGGCTAGGGAGAAGACCCTGACAACACATCCCCAAAACAATCAGCCATTGAAAATCCTATGAATAGCAGAGAAGCACTGACACAGTGCCGGCATGGCACAGTGTTGGGGAGTGTTTTGTTCTGTTGTACATAGGGTCACTATGGGTCAGACATGACTCAACGGCACCTAACAACAACATAACTTATAAAGTACAATGAAATAATTCCTCCCTACAAAAGTTATCCTTATGACCTAAACCATTCAATCTTCAGATATTAAGAAAGGATGACTCGGCAAAGCTAGTGCTTTCTGCAGTGTTCTGTGATGAATTCTGTACTGTGCTAGGATGAAGTGTCATCTACACACAACCTAGGCACAGCAGAATCATTTCAAAAATAATTTGGGGAGTTATGTGATTTTTAATAACCAATATACTCAGATCTTTTTGTTAGCCACCAACACAATATGGCAGTCATCTCTAAGCCATTTTGTACATAACTAATACTGATGAGGGCTGGGATTTAGCTCAGTTGGTAGAGCGTCGCTCTGCAGTCTCTGAGGTCCTGAGTTCGATTCCTAGCACCACAAAAATGGGAGAAGGACGTGGCAACCCACTCCCAAGGCAATCCCGAAACAAATTGCCATTGAAAACCCTATGAGGGTCGCTATGAGTCAGATACGACTCGACGGCACCTAACAACAGCAACAACAATACTGATGAGGATGAGAAAGCAACTGGGGAGTTCACATCTTCTACAGTCCCTGTTGGGCACCAGGATCAGATCAGGAGAAAACAGCTTTGTTGGATGCAGAGAGGAATGAGCCCCCCCCCCCCCCAAATCACACTTCACTATCTCATATCAACCCAGTTACTCTCTTTTTGAGAGTTGACAACAGCTTGGGCTTCATTCCCCTGGTGGACTACAATAATTACAGAATTATTGAGATAAAACTGAAGGTCAACATGATGGCCACATATAGGCAGCACTGAAGACCACAGCAAGAACTGAACCCTGGCAATATGGATGAGGCCTTTGGTATTGAGGGATTAGCTGTCCCCTGCAGGAATTAGCCACTTTTCCATTGACATTAACAGGGACATTCCATGCACAAGAGTAGGACAGACTTCTGCAAGTTTGCGAAATATGTCTGTTCACATTGTGTGACCTGCTTCTTGAGAATGCTTCCCTGTCCTTTTCCTCTCCAAGCTCTGCTTAGGAATGCAATTGTATACTTTAGTGCTGCTGCTTTCTGCATAGTTGCTGTGTTTCCAAAGGGGGAAATAAGAGTGTTTTTAGAATTGGAATGTGAGATAATAAGGCATGGCTATAGGTAATAGGTAACCAGAGATGGGTGGAAGGGATAAGTACGGATTGTCCGTTAACCCCCATTTGGGATATGGTTTTGGTTTCTATGATATGGCATATGTTCATTTTCTTCATTGTGGCCATTCATTTCTTAGTAGACTTTCAGGAAATCTGAATTCAATTGATGTAGACATGATAAATCACTAGATATATATTTTTATTATTTATGTATATATATACATATTTATATATGTATGTGTATATACACACACACACACACATATATATATATGTTTGCCTTTCGCACATTGCCATTGGTTGACTTTCCAAAATAAGCTAGAAATTAGAAAAGCATCCAAAAGCTTTCAAAATTAAATAGAAACTAGAAAAGGCAAAGAAAAATATCCTAAAAGAGATTTTGCAGCTGCTAGACATTTTAGCTCTAATATTTGCTGAGAATACACGATTTACTATGAAGTACTCAGTGTACTTCCTTGATAATAGCCAAAATTTCCAAAGAACTTGCCAGAGATGTATTTCAAAATCTGCACACAGAGTCCACTGTAGTCTTCATGTCTACTCCCCTACCACATACCCACCAATCAAACTGACTTTTTGTGGCATGAAGATGTGAGGTAAGTATACATGGAACTGCCCTTTTGTACCTGCAAATGTAGTGGCAGTGTTCATGTTCATAAGTGAATGAATCCAAGTGCCAATTTCAAACTTCCTAATTCCCTTTCAGCCTGCAGCTCTATCACTGTGGCATCCGATCCTGTCAGATTGCAGAAGCTAAACAGGGTTGGGCCTGGTTAGTACTTGGATGGGAGATCACCTGGGAACACCAGGTGCTGTAGCCTTGGGAGAAGGACCTGGCAACCCACTCCCAAAAAAAAGTGAGCCGTTGAAAACCCTATGAACAGCAGAGAAACACTGACTATAGTGTTTCATCTGTTGCATGCAGGGTCACTATGAGTTGGGCACTGACTGACGGCACCTAACAACAACAACAATCCCCTTTCGAATATGCAACCTAGTTACTTGTTTGCTTAACTAGTTTCAAATAGATAGACATGGTACCATCATTTTCTTTTCATATGCATTCATTATAATCCCTTCTGAAATTTTGGCCTTTTGAGTCAACTATAATGTGATTGTGCTGAAAAACTTACTGAGAGTGGTTCCATTTTCCTTAATGGTAACTATAATTGGCTTTCCCCTTTTCTCTTTTTAAATTTCCCCACTTCCATGCTATGTTGCTTTGCATTGATTGCATGTTGTACCCTGATGATGATGTCACGTGGCTTGTTGCTGTGATACCTACCACGACCCATTCCATCGTACACATGATTACGTAAATGCTCCACCCTTCCGTGTATTGCTTCCATGGTTTCCTACTGAAAGTGCCCATGATGCACGGTGCTACACCTACCACTGTGTCTGCAGCAACACCGCCTGCTGCCAGCGTTCCCTTCGCTGCATCAACTACAGTCAATCAGGTTTGGCCATTTTTTCACCTGTTCAGACCTAGGTAATCACATGTTGGTAATGCACAGCATATGCTTTTTGGATTGGTGAGAGGCATTGGTCCATATACTCATAGGTTTCTTAAGCAATTGTTGCATTTGGAAGCTTTTTTTGTGTGTGTATTGTATGGTACTGTATGCAATTTGCTTCTCATCTCAAAGATTAATCAGTAGCATTTTACTCATCTTTAATTGGTGTCCAGACATCCCTCTTGTTATTCTATCTCCAATTATTGCTGACACACCAATCCTCAAATGTATATACTGTATTAAATATTTCCTAAATGCTCCCTAATCAGTCTAGAGGAGAATCTGTCTTATTTTACTGCCATTTTTGGTTATTGTGTTAAGATTTTGACTTAGTAAATCATCATATTTACTTTCAGATCCACTGGAAAGAAAGCAAGATATCACATTTCTTTCCAATACACAGATACCCTTATCATTACTGAGTGATTGCATCAGAAATTCATTCTCATGCAAACATTAGATGTGCTTGTGTTATTTTGTTCTCATTTGCTTTACGTATTTTCAGGCAGAGTCACAGGCAAATTATAAGTTTCGGGGGACTCTTGGAATTGTAAGACAATACATACAATAGTTATTGAATAGTCTTATGGCCGTTCTGCCTTATTAAATTGCTAACCATGCCAACAGACTATACATTCCACTGCTGTTTAAATTACAAACATGATAACCATGAAGCACACAGGGCATTAATTCACTGAGGGAACAAACTACATTCTAATCTGTGCTTTGCAAAATTAACTGTTAGAGGAAATGGTTAATATGCCTAAAATGTTCTGTGAAATTGACTATGGTTATTGATTACCATGTCCAAGCAGTGAACAAAATGAGCAGAATTCTCCCAGGAAACTATTTTAATCTAAAATCTTTTTTACTACTATAGATATCCCCAATATCAATAGATGAACTGAATAGCAGCATGTTTGTTTCACAGATGTAGAAGTTACCAGTAGAACAGTAAGTTTCTTTAAGTATTAATTTAAGTAATAATTATAGGCCTTATCTTTTATTTACACAGTCATATTTGCTAAATTTTTTGTGAATACTTTCATTAATAGACATCAGTCACAGCTTAGAGCTTGGTTTACAAATTCTAAATATTCCAAATTGAAATGTGAGAGCAAATATGCAATTTTCTTATATGAAAGTGACAGCTAGTATTGTATTTTCCCAATGAGCTTACTCAGATGTTTTCCTATTTTAAAGGGGTGTGCTTTGTTAGCCAAAAGCATGGGTCATTTTTGAATTTTACTTCTTTAATATTTTTATAACCTCATTTTTATTGACATAAAACAAAGTAATTTTGTCAGGATTTCATTGGAATGGCTATCTTAAAGACAGTGTTATGCTTCTCTAATGGTATTGTAGAAAATAGCGCTTTTACAGTCTGCTGCATTGTGTTGCTTCCCATGTAAGTCAAACAATTGCTCCAGCTGCTTTGAGTGTTGAGTGGCATAATTCAGCAATTTAATCATTATTTTCATTTGAATCATGTTTTTTTTTTATTTTTGTTGTTCTTGGATATTTTCCCCCTTCGCCCTTGATCTCTTCTTTGCCTGGCCTAGAGCTCGTAGTAGCACACACTTATTGTGAGCAATTATTCACTTGGAACATATGTCTTTTGAAGCCACTTCAGAATACTAGGTGCTTGAATTCTAGGGATATTAACAAGCATACCCATTCTGAATTGCATTCGTCAGTCATGGAAAGTTTGAATTCCTTGCACCTGTGGTGTGTCATTTGGGTGAAGGAGACAGCAGATGTGTTCCCTGCTGGACTAGTTCTCCAGCTTCCATCTAATCTTTTTCTGCTGTTGAGGACACACAGGCCCCAAATACTATTCTGGACAAAGCCCATAGCTGACTGTACCACAGATAAATAGGTCCCCCTGATCATAAGGAATGCTTTAAAAGGACATGTTTGAGCACATGGAATAACTAGAGGACACTGTAAATTGTAATAGTTTTCAGGGGTGTCACTTGGAATGGTGGCAACTTGGAAAGAACACCAAATATGAGAACAAGGTTTTGCCAACACTACTCAATTTTTAGGCTGTTTCACATTAAGGTAAATAAAAGTCATCAAATACAATTAACTTTTCCACAAAACGTGTTTTGGAAGAGTGATTCTTTTTTGCTTGATTCCATTAGAAAATGTGGAGATGTTTGGCAGGATATAATCACTTTGATAGGTAACAGGTGCTGAAAATTTCTCAAAAGGTCAAAAATGTAATTTTGTACAATGCTATATATATCTCATGTAGGCTATTTCTGCAAGGCTTTCAAATACTCAGACAAAAAGTAGACAGCTTATTTAATGTTAGCATTTTTCAAAGTGTTTGGTATCAAACATGTTTTCTGAATATATGCCCATTGAAGAAGGTGAACTGATGGCTGATCAGCAAAACGTTTTGACATTGTACTCCTTAATCAGTGGAGTCCAACTCTGTTAATGAAGGGCACTTCTCCATATCAGCCATTAGTGGGAACTTCCTGTGGCTCTTTATTCATCCTTTGCAACAGCCCTATTTTCATAGATGTAGAATCTGAAATTCTGAGTGGGGAATATCTTGACATAATTCACTCACAGAACTGGAATAAAAAACACTGTCCTGACTTCTCATTTAGTAACCTTTCAATATTTCTCACTGATTCTTTGTTTTTTGTTGTTGTTGTTTTTTTCCATTTCAGTTGAAATTCTGAACGGCAGAGTTACGGAGTATCAGAATCTCTCCATAAGAACCTCCATATCGCCTTTCTCTATATATGCTCGCATGTCCTCTTCTACCAACACAACAATAAGCACGGTGCAGTCAATATAGTAAACAAAGCAAACATACCAGCCAACAAATTCAAATAAATAAAGCATTAAAAGTCATTGGAGATGGTAAAACAAAACAAATAGAAATCTAATACGTATGAGTTATCTTATGAATTATCCATCTTATATGAATTATTAGAACAAAACCATAAAATTGTGTGATTTTTAGGAATTATCATCAATTTATGAATTACCCATCTCATATGAATCATCAAATAGAACACAACCATGAAATTTGTGATTTGGCAAAAACAATTGTGCTAAATGAATGCCTACAGTATACTGTGGGCTTACTGTACATTCCTGGTGGATAAATGTTCCTGTTCTTGAAGTGTTACCTTACCATTTGTTTACAGCTTAGTCATTGGGTTGATTTAGAATGCAACAAATATATCTAGTACCATTTTCTCCATTTTGTATTAAATTGGGTTGTGTTTAGTATTTACATACTATAATGTTTTGCTATATATGTGTGGTGTTTGATTTCAATTAAAATGTTATTAGTAGGGTACAAAAGTATATGTACTTGATAAACATGACAGGTTCATGTGAATATACTCTCTTTAGAATATTTCTGTAGGCTTCTTGGGACATATGTTTGAAAGGACTCACTTTTGAGTGTGCACAAAACCTATTCAAAACAGTGTATGTGGATAATTTTACCACAGATTTCACCTTCGTGGTTCAATAAAGTAACTAAATATTTTTCAAGAGTGAAATAATTACTTACACAAAGTAGAGAACTTCTAAAAATGTTAACCTCTCATCATTCCTTTTAAATAACTAAAAACAAGTAGTTGGCATTTAATGAATTTCTAAGCATTTATACGAAAAAGTATGTAAATCACGCATAACATTTTTTGTGTCCCAAGAACCCTATCTTCTAGGTTGAGTGTCTAAAATTGAGCCATTTGTCATCTTCAGCTGAGAAACTGGTACTTGGTGGCTTAAGCTATGCTAATTGCAGGTTATAAATCAAACAGAGAGATAGGGGCATGGAGAGAGTTTTTACATGCTGGCAGAAAGTGTGTAAAACCATTGCAATGTAACCTTTTGCACAAGTGCCATTTTCCAAATGCAAATGGCTCATGTTCTTTAAGACTACTCTTTGAATAATAATATGCAATCCAACAAAAGTCAGTCAAGGCCAAAAAGAATTGGGTCCAAATTAGGCCTTTCCTCCCCAAATGGACAATCTTATCTATTGATCACAGAGGGAGACTGAGTACAGGTTTAGAGAAATGGCAGAGATAAGGGGCAGGGAGGCAGTTGAAATTACGCTTTGATTCATGCAAAAGAACTAGGAAAGATTTCTGCAGTTGCTTTTTCTTCAATTTAACTGAGTTTCCAATTTTGTTAAACACTTCAGCCAAGGAGCAAGTGCCTGTGAGATATGGCAAGTGTCTCCCTGCCCAAACTTTAACATCAGAGTCTTTTGCTGCATAACCAAGCCTCTTTTTTAAATATTTTTTTTGCTTGTTTGGATTCATTTGCCTTTATATATGTTTCAAGTTGTAATAGAGAGGTTTTACTACCCTTTGGTTAATATCAAGTAGCTATATTCCACAGAAGTGAGCTGAATTCTCATTACTAATACTTATGAAATAATCTTACACATGTAAAATAGCAATCAATTCCTGTGGTATATAGCATACTGCCTCCACTCTACTCAATTATTAACTACTATTATTATAAAGTGGTAGAAACAAATGATATTATGTAGCAACTTAGATTTAGTATTTCTACTAAATGTATCTTCTCCCACTGGAAGGTAGAAAACCATCATCAAATTTGATAGATATAAAAAGGGTCATTTTTCTCCTTCATAAAAATGACAAGCAAAGAGAAAATCTTTATGATACCGTAGAGAGATACCTTAAGCCAGCTGGTAGATTTGAATTGCAGAACAATGGAGTGGTAAAGACTTTTCAGGGCATGTGACTTGCCCAAGGCTACTTAGCTATTGTAGGACCCAATTGTTCCTCCTTTGTGTTGTACTTCAGAATATTTGAAACCCTGTATATCAAAGTAGACCAGGTTGGTTAACAATACAAAAAAGCAAAATTACTTCTGGTGGTTGCTATCCTATTCATCGTAATTATGCATGCCAAGCCTAGCCAACGGTGATTTCTCAACAATCTTGCTTATATTACTGTCCTCTGTTAACAATGTTGCCTGGAGTTAGAGATCAAGAGTTGTCCTTTTACCTGTAGACTCTTTGAACCACTTAATTTGTTTCCTAACATCTTAATCTTGCTAGAGAAGAAAGTAGAGTATGCCTTTTTGAAATGCCTTGTGTATGGAACTGAGATTTTTATAATCTGTACCAGTGCCTCTCCAGAAGAGGAGATCTGATCACATGAATCCAGGAGGGATGCACCTGAGCTAGTCTGGATGTATTCCCTAATGAAGATGGAAATTTTTTTTATTTTTGTGTGTGTGCAAAAGAAACTTTTATGTAGTTTGGCATTTTGATACAACATACTATCTCATTTAACTTTTTAAACTTTCGGCAAAGATGTACATAGACAACCTAGAGTACAACTGTTTTCATGTTGCTGTAAGCACTGGAAGATATTAATAATGACTTATTTTTAGGAAGAGATTCAGTGAGAGACATTCAGAGTAGTTGTATTTTTGATGCCACAATTTTCTATATTGTTGGCATTTTAAAAGTTGCTATGAAAATGGATTTAAAGAAACAAAGCTAGTTCAAAGCCCTAAAGTTTTGATCAAATTCAACAGAGTTTTGAGGAAAATGCAATCTTAAGATAGCACTCTTTAAACTAGTTGTGCAATGATTTGTTCAAATTATGTTTATTCAAGAAAAGATAAGACCAATAAGTCATTAGACTATAAATTTCCAGTTGAAAAGAGAAGTCACAAACCTAATCAGTGACTCTAAACGAAAATTTACTGAATGAATTGTATATAAAAAATTCTAACCATTTGTGATTCTTAATTAAAATTTTATAATCTTTGTATTTTACTAAGGGCCTCTATTTTTATTTATCCAAAATTATTGTCTTTATCCATTTTCTCAGCCTTTTGCAAAAATATGCAAGAGTGCTGAAGCTTGGATTAAAACAAGTCATATATTCAGAAAAAATAATCTAAAAGCTATTCTTGAAGAGGGTTTTAGTAGTTTCAATTTTTTACAAAAAGCACTATGTGGCCATAATATATTTTAAGGAGGGATTAATATCAAATTAAAATAAATGGATTCATAAAATTGCTACTTAAATACAGTATTTACTTTTGCAATTGGAGGATGATTCCACAGCCAGCTGTTGTATTTCATTTCACTTTTCTAGATTAGTCTTTAATTTGCAGTTAATCATGAAAGCTGTCTTCTTCCTACTCCATCAATCTTCTTCATCTGTTTCCAAATATGCTATAAAGCACTTTGATCTTACCATAAGTGTCCACTAATGGGTGGCCTCCCCTCACCTACTCTCCAACTTGGGAAAAAACCAGTACCCCCTCTCTGCCATCAGCAGGAACCAAATGAAATTAGTCTTTACATCTTGAATCAGTTTTTAATGGCATGACCAGTAGGTTTAGTGATGTCTAAATAAGGAACAGCATTTATATTACATTTTATGAAATAATAGAGAAGGCTCCTGTGCTACTTGGAATATTGTGTGGTTCTTCCCCCCCCCGCCCCCGTCTTTGGAGAGAGTTGATGAGGATGCTCTTAGGTAAAATGCAGCCACAAGGTTTCTGAGATCTTTTAGTGTATAGGTTAGGCTGTGGTACAAAGAATGATTAGAAACTGCAACTCTCACTCTTTTTATCTCTTGTACCTTTCACTTAAGTTGAAATCAAAGTAAGTAAAATTTATGAGGGAAATCTAATTTCCCAACTTGATTAATAGATTTAGTAAGATAGTTGCCTAATTTTACCAGTGCCTGTCAAAGTTCATAGAAAAAAAAGCCCATCAAAGAATATAATTCCTTTTTTTTTCAAGTTTTGTTGATGGCCTAATCAAACTGTAAATATAGCTACAAATATAGGTTCTGAACACGATGTTTTCATTTTTCTTATTTTAGGTTTTAAGACATATCTTAATACTTTTTTATATCTCTAAGTAATTAATGGGTTTAATTTTGAAGGTGAGTTAGAGAAAGTTTAAGTTTTTACTACATATGTTCAGACCAGCTAGACACATTTGAAATTGACACTAAAGTATGGCAAGATATACAGTCCCTAACTACTCTCTACAGTTCAGTTTAAGAATAAATTTAACTTTATAGGCAAATAATAATTGTCAGCTAATTATATTTAGTTGTCACCTTGGCAACAAAACTACAACATGGCTACCTTTAGACATTTGTGTGTGCGCGTGAAAATTTTATTTGTAAACTATATGTGGTTTGTGACAGTATGAGCATGTAGAAGATGCAGCTCAAAACTCAGAAAGTAGATATGGTGATTCTTGTTTTAATCCCTAAGCCCCCATTGTGAAAGCTGAACTTGTGTCCTTGTGTGACTTTTTGATCAAAAAGTTTGACACATGGATTCTAGAGTCAGGCTTTATAGTTTATAGAATTTGTTGTGTGGATAAGGTTATTCCACAGTATTTTGATGTCAAAATATAAACATTGCATATATCAAATATTACCTGACCCTTTTTTCATAACTTTATCCAGAATTGCTAACTAATGTGGCATTATCTAGAGCTGTAAAAATCTATTTTCTGCAATTATGTACACAAATCTATGTGAGGATTACAGCATGACTAAAATATTTTGAATTGAGTTCATTTGTGAATCCACACATAAAGATACTGTGGAATGACCCCTTAACAGTGTTTTAAGAGACAGACATATGCTGCAGTTACCTGATTGTCTCAGTTAGGGTGCGAATGTGTGAGACACACCTTTTTTGCACTTATGTACATAGTCCATGAAAGCAATCCTTGGAGCTTTTTAAAAATGTAATAAGTCTGTGGTAATAGTGGAAAAGTTACTAAGAGAGTGATTTCTAAGGCTTTGAGAAGGAAGGTCTTTTGCTATAAGACTTAACTAAAGCATAATGTTGCATTGCTGTTGTGGAGGCTTTCTAGTTTGCTACAGCTTACCAAAAGAGAAGACTGGTAACAGGTGACAGGTCACCTTTAGGTAACAGCACTGAACAAGAGTTGGAGTACTTCTTTTAGCAAAACCACTAACAAAGGGAGGGCTGGGATTTAGCTCAGTGGGTAGAGCGCTGCACTGCAGTCTCTGAGGCCCCGAGTTCAATTCCTAGCACCGCAAAAATGGGAGAAGGGCCTGGCAATCCACTCCCAAGGTAATCCCAAAGTACTCAGCCATTGAAAACCCTATGAGGGTCGCTATGAGTCGGATACCGACTCGATGGCACCTAACAACAACAACAACTAACAAAGGTTGTTTGCTTTTAAAATCAATCCCCACTAGAAACACACACACACACACACACACACACACACACACACACACACACACCATGTCAGGTGGGTTTCTGGCAGAGGTTTTCTTTTTTCAATGACTGGAGGCAGTGAAATGCCCTATAAATTGCAAGATAGTTATTCTCATTATGATCAAGTCAGATTTAATCCTTCCCAGATTATTGCTATATATGGATCAGTTAACATGTACATCAATTAAATGTATTTCAGTGATAATCAAATTATTAATGTTGACCTCTGTTCCTCCTTTAAGATCCAGAACCTCAAACCAAAGTGGCAACCATTGAAAAAATGTCATTTACCTGTTACATATGGCCACTGCAGGGCAGTTCAGCCCCTTCAACAAAGAAAAACATGCTCCTAGCACAACTTTAGAAATGGCTTTATTTACCTTATATCTGTTCACTGGAGGCTGTTTTCTGACCTACCTTTACCAGACTACAAAGTACTTCATTGTGCCACTTCAGCCTTCCAAAGTTTTGTTTTAAGTAGGCAGAAGAGAAGGAGCCAAAATCTTATATGACATAAGAGCTGGAAGAGAAGGCTTCAGTCTGACCATCTCTGCCAGTTTTAGCTCCACACCACCTACAGATAGCCATGGAACTTTCTTGTTGCCCTCAGGCAATGATGCTTAGCAAAGGTGGAGGTTAGCAAGGTTAAGGGATGAATCACCGTAGCTACTCTGAGTCCTTCACATCTTGAAGCACGTAGCTCTTGCCCTGGAGAAGGAGAACATCCTGGGGCTAGGGGAGTTGGTAAAAGATCACTGCTACCCATTTTGCTAGGTCTTACTTACAGAGATAGATTAAAAAAAAAAGGGCTGGGTTTGGAACTCAGTAGTGGAGCTCTTGCCCAGCATGCATGAAGCCCTGGGTTCCATCCCAAGCACCACAAAAGGAAGAAAGGAAGGAAGAGTGAGAGACAGAATAATAAGCCAAAGCAAGAAAGAAACCCAAGCCTTAACAGTTACAATAGCTCAGGGCCAGTGGGCTAGAATTTTTTCCCTTCAGCTCATAATCACTTAACAGTCAGCCATACAACAAACAGCCTGACAATCTGACCAGCTTTTCTATTGACCCGACATGTAAGCATAATTCATTTTGTAGTTAGGAACTCCCAACTTGAGCCTTATCACCAATGTAATTTCCCAATTTAACCCATGTCCTTGTGTTGACATTTCTTTGTGAGTCCATAAGCCACAAAATATGCTTTTTATAATGGCAATAGAGAGATAAGATTTAAAAAAATTTTTTTTTGCAGTCTTGCAAATGAAACCTAGGGCCTCACGCATGCTAGGCAAGTGCTCTTACCACTGAGATGCATCCCTAGCCCAAGATAAGAGATTTTAAGTTAGGAAGAATCGATTATAAAATAGAATGGCCCAAGAAGCATCACAGAAGGTATCCAATGAATTTAGGTCATGGTGTGCATGCTGATAGCCACTGGGTACACTCTTTGGAGCTTAAACACAATGGCTATGTTTAAATAAGTAAAACAAATTAGGGAATGAAATACGAATGCATATAACCGAAGCCAAAAATAACCTCTATTAGGATTTAGTTTGACTAATTCATACGGTTTTCAGCCCCTCTACTTGCCCTTGCCTGTAAGAGAATTGGGCTGGGATTTAGCTCAGCTGGTAGAGCGCTGCGCTGCAGTCTCTGAGGTTCCGAGTTCAATTCCCAGCACCACAAAAGTGGGAGAAGGACCTGGCAACCCACTCCCAAGGCAATCCCAAAATAGTTAGCCATTGAAAACCCTATGAGGGTCGCTATGAGTCGGATACCGACTCAACAGCACCTAACAACAAGTAAGAGAATTACTCATTAACATTCAAAAGCTTGGATTACCCCAGAGAACTTCTTATATTTATGTAGAGCCCATCCTCACTTATGTTATGCCTAAAAGGAAAAATATATCACTCTAAAAGAAGTGAACAGTCTTTGCAGATATTGCAAAAATCTCAACTAGTCATCTTCTACATCGTGTTACTATTAAAAAATACCTCTGTAACAAGACCTAAAAATAACCCAACTATTAAGTAGGCTTCTTATTTCCCGAACACATACCCTAAAGATGTATCTGTCATAGAACTGCATGATTTCAAAGCTTTATTTCTGTATACAGATGCTATTTGTTAATGATGGAAACCAAATTATTTTGTTGCTATGTCTTTTGTGTCTAGCAGTTGAGGGAATGATATGGCCATCATATCATTAACTTCTGGAGATGACCTTTTCAAAGGAAGGCTCCTGGTTTTATTGTTATCACTACCACTGCTTTAATTATTAGAAAATCAGCTGTCTGTTCCTATGCTTCCAAATTATAAGTACACTTTTTTTTTTTTCAGAAAGGGTCTCCCTAGTTCCAGGCTAGACTGGAACTCGTGGGCACAAGTGATCCTCCCACCTCAGCTTCCCAAGTATCTGGCACCATACCCAACTATAAATTAAGATTAAAAAAAAGAGTACTCCTAATAGTACTCTTCTGCAAGAGCTAACTTTATGTACTCATGTAACAATAATTTGGAATGTAGAAAATGGAAGTATGTGTCTTGTGCAAATTAAAAATGGCAATTTAAAAATGCATATAAGAAAATGGTTAGCCTTTGCAACAATAGTAAGTTTAAACAATGATCAAAATATTGTGTGAATAAAAATTCTTCCCTTAATATTTTGGATCCAAAAATGCAATAGCTCATTCCCTCAACTGCAGATGCTTTGATTTTTTTTTTTTTTTTGCTTTTTTTTCAAGTTATAGTGTTTTAGTGCCTGTTTGTGTTTAGCAGTATGCATTATGTAACTCATTTTAGTATGCTACTTTTATTTTGGTTCTTTTAATAAAGTGTGTAAGTTCCTTGGTTATGTCTTTTTTTTATGAATCCATATTCACACAGAAGCTCACTTAAAAGCTATTCATGTTCTGGTATATCAATCCCAATATTACTAATATAAAATTTAAATTTATGATTTGGCTCAATGTTATATTTCATACATAGAATAAATTTATTTCTAAATACCTTCAGTATTTTGAATTATGGAGATAATGCATCCATTGTATTAGATATACTGTTCCTATGAGATTGAAGTTACTAATATGAGAAAGACACATATATTAGTAAAAGAAAACTAAAACTTTTGAGATCATGCTTACTGGTTTCTATTGTGCCTTGGAAACCCTGAGGCCTATTCCATGATACATTATTAGAACTTTATATTTGCCAGTTATTCATTTCTATCCTGTACCTTCAGTGTAACATGAAACCATTGCTGTTCATTTCATCCTTTTCAAGATGGGCATCAGTGGTTTCATGACAATAAGATGCATGGATTTTCCATTAAAATGTTTTCTGTCACTGAAAAGTAATTATCTCCAACATAATGGCCCAGGATTGAAAGCATAATCTTAGAAGAGAAATATAACTGGGTATAGTTGTACATGGCTGTAATCACAAGGATTTGGGAGATGGAGGCAGGAAGGTCAGGAGTTCGAGGCCAGAGGCAGCCTGTGCAACTTAGCAAGACCCTGTCTCAAGATTTAAAAGAAGGAGGGGTTGAAGGTGCAGCCCTGTGGTAGAACACTTGAAAAGTATATGCGAGGCCCTGGGTTCAACTCCCAAGCACTGCAAATAAAAAGAAAGAAATGTAACTTGGTAATACTTTATTCTGTCAGATTTCCAAACACTTCAAAAACTAAGCTGAAACATCTGCCTTGATCACCCTTACATAGCTGGGCTGATAGGAAACAGAGAGGAAGAGAGTTTGGATCAGAGGCTGTGGCAGAGTAAAGTATTATTCAGCTGTCTATGACAGTGACAAGGGCCAGGGAGGAGGTCGAGTCCTTGTCTGGTATCAGCTGCACCATCTAAATCTCCCTTGCCCTTTGTGCCATGTTCCACTAGTTCTAATGTGATTCCCACACTGGCATTTCTTGAGAAACCAACTTTAAGCCCTTTCATGTGTTGTATGTGTTTCTGTGAATCTGATAATCCCAACACTAAAACCAGTTCAGTATATAGATGTTTACAAGAGGCCTTTGGCCTCTTCAGAATTCAGTGTATGTCTCTCTTTGAAGTTACTGAGTGATAAGTAATAATTCAGGGCAGGCATTCCCAATCATGGTCAAAATGGAAACTCGGAGTTTCTATTAGACAGGAGAAAGTTGTCCCCCAGGCAAAACCAGATGTGAATCAAGCTTGTCTTGGGGACTTTTCAACCTCTTCCCAGCAGCCTTCTTAGTCTTTCCTTCACTCCTCCCTCATGGTAGCCTCTGGCTCTCTAAAAGCCCCGTGGTAGCCTGCATCTTCAGATGGATCTGGACTTTTTTAGAACTTTCCAGTTGGGCATCTCAGGCTATGAAGAGCGGGTCATAGCTGAGATCTAAGAAAAATCACACTCTAGTGTTAAGCAATGGCAGTGCTTAATGTGTTGCCTCTCCTAGGAGTGTTAGGAGTTTAAAAGGCTCGACTCTCCAGCAGTCTAGTATCACAACCTACAGGAGGTGTGTTTCACTGAAGCAAACGTAGCCACTGAATCAGCATTTAGGAGCAGCAGTCAAATTCCTATAAATGGGTGGCGCAACTATTTACCACTTCCAGAAGGCCAAAAGGTTAAGATTCCTGTAATCTTGGCATTGTCGAGAACATTCTGATATAATGAACTTAAAATACTGACCAAATAATGAACATCCCAAAACTCCATGAGGTAGAACCCACTCACATGGTCAGTACCTATAAAGAGCATGCCAGTGACAAGTCTGATATGTGATTGTATTCCTGGGGTAATCTAATGCCTATACTTGCTAGTATTCAAAAGATGAACACATGTACTCTGCTTTTTTTACTTGGCTCTTTCCAGTACAGAAATCCTCATTTAACAGAGCCTTTCCAGATTTTCTTTACAGTACCTAACTTACACTTCTCTTTTGGGCAAGAGAACAGTAGGCATCTGGGAAATACAAGCCAAGAACTCCAAGCAGAGTATTTTAGACAGACGGGGCAGCCACCAGGACATAGGGTAAGGTTTGTGAGAGTCACAGGTCTGATTCTCACCTATATAAACAGATGCCCCAAGGAAAAGCAAAGAGTTCTCAAATAGATGCAGAAATCAGTATAAAAAAGATGTCCTGCTTCAAGTAGCATAGAATTTTTGTGTTGTGCGTGGAAACAGGGAACCTTGCAGAGGCAGGCAGAGCACCCAGTGCAAAGTGCTGCAAAAGCACATACAGAAAATGACTGGTATTCCCGAAGCCAGAGAGAGAAGTGTCCCTGTAGCTGATGTCACACACTGCCTTCACATACAAGTGTAAAGGGCGAGCTTGAGGCAAACCCAGAGTCATGGTAGATGAAGAACAGAAATGGGAGAAGGAAAAGCAGGAAATCCTGAAACAATTAGCGATTGAGAACCCTATGAAGGTTACTATGAGTCAGACCCAACTTGAGGGTACCTAACAACAACAGCAACAACAACAACAACAACAACAAAAGGGTGGATAAGAATAAAATTGGGATTGAGTCTTTGCCTTTAGCTTTCCTGATCTGAACAGTTGAACAATCATTTGTTGGAAAAATTGGAAGATAATTGTATCTGTGTTAAATCTATAAGTATATTGTAAATGGTTATTGATGTGCCTTTGTTAACTACTTAATAAATGTGTGTGTGGCTCATTCGGTGTCTTGGTTCTTCTTAATTTCTATCAACAAAGTCCCAAGTTAAAGACATTCCTTTATGAGTGGTTATACTAGAAAAACCTGAAGCCACGTGAGTCTGGGCAATCAACATTCACAGTTTGCTGCTCTAGGTCAGGGCTACCAATAAACGAGGCATTTGTGCTAGCAGGAACACCCCAGTTGTTTACAATTGGTGTACTAGACCTCACTGGTAATAGCAAGCAAGTGTTACCCATAAACTGAGCCATCAGCCAATGGTGGAGACCGCTGTAATAGGCAACTCCTTTCTCTTGATGAATATCATCAGGAATATTCTAGAATTTAAAGATGCTTGGGATCTTGAGAGCCACTGGAATGAGATCACGGGGCCAGAGAAACATCACAACCATTTAGGAAAAGTGGCCAATTAGTGTGGCCAACAAGCAGTCACATTTATTGTGGTCCTCTACCATTCCTATCATGGAAAAATATTGTCCTTGTGTTTAAAATTATATTCAGTTCCTGATATTATTAAGGTGGTTTATGCAAAACTCAGTCCAGGAATAACTTTATGAGTAATAACAGACTAACAATGTTTAAGCAGTATTTTAAAATTATTATTGTAACCAGGCAATCAGGAAAGACAACAGTTCTAAAGTTTCTCTTCGGCTATCCTGTGGCAGGGTTTCTTCTTTTATGGAACAGAAGAAATAGAAGCCAGGAACCAAGTTGATTTGGCAGCTAGCCATATTATCTTGAACTGCTAAAGTCTTTTGGGAGGGAGACCCTGCGTCCCTACACCAACATTTCAGGCTCTCAGCATGGGAGTTCCTGTGGAACTTCTGTTCCCTCAGGGTCTGTCCTTTGAGCAAGGTCGATTTATGCCACCCAAGTCTTTCTGTCTCGGTCCTACAGGAGATTTCTCTTCCTCCCTTGTCCCAAACATAGGTAGGGAGGTGAGAGAATGGTGTTCAGGGTTCTTGACATGCTATGCAGCATGAGGAGCACAGTTACATTTATAACATTACAGTATCGTGTGTGTGTGTGTGTGTGTGTGTGTGCTGAGTGTGGGGCCTCTTCACCCTTATCCCTTCCAGTCCTCTGTCTTCCAACCTGACCTCCACATTACTGCAAAGGTCATTTTTCTTAAATCCAGAACTGTTTCTTTTACTTCCTTGACTCAAAATCATCCCTAGCCCCACGATGCCTATAAAGTATTTGCTCTAACATAGCATACATTTATGCCCTGGCCTTCAGCTTGCCCTTTAAATGCTTTATCCTTCCTCTCTACCTTCTGTAACTTGCCAGAGAAAACCAGAGCTATTAAGTAGGTAAAGCAATAGAAAGTGATTTTATTCTGGACTGTTGCAATGCTGGAAAAGAGATCTCAGTATTGATCTGGGCTAAATTCTCATAACAACAAGGAAAAGTGGAAATTTATAGCAAACGGCCAGGGTAGGGGTCAGTAGATTGAAAATTATTAACAGGAAACATCAGGGGTGAGGGGGCATCTTTACTAAACAGGCCTGACCAAAATTCTTGCTGAAGACAGGCCATGGGGACCAGGCATCACCTAGGGGTGGTTGAGGAAGAAGAACCTGATCAGATATTGAAGGTGATCAGAAATTGAGATGGACATTCTGACTAAACCAATTAACAGGATTCTTGCTAAAATTGAGCCATATATAAATAGACATAGAAGCCAAAAATAGAGGCCTAAATGGGAAGAGAATTCAGAAGAGCCTGACTAAAGTTTAGTCAAGGAGAAACTCTTCATCAGTGGACGCCACAGACAGACATGATCATTTTGGGAGATATATAATAAAATGGCGATCTCTCAACTGAGAAATGTAGTCAAGGAAAAAAATTCTTATTAGTGAATTATCCTCAAATCAATGGGATGTGTATCACGAAGAACTGGCTAAAAGACAGCAAAGACAGGAAGGAATTTCACACCTCAATATAGCCAAGCAGATACAACCATTGGATAAATGTTCTCAAGCAACAACCAGTCCTCAAGTAAGAGAGGACTTGAGAGCACCTTCTGTTACACAAAACTTGTTCCCAACTTTATCATGACAATTGGAGAGGTTGCCTATGGTGGAGGAGATAATTTCTCAATTTATATGATTTCTCATGTCTATGACAAAAAGTAGTTTTACAGATTGGAGCAAGATCCCAGTACCCCCACACAGAGTTAGGCTCCTGCCCTTCTAGCAGAACTGACAGGTAGGGGAGCTAATTCTACTGATGTTCACAAGATCAAAAATATGTCTCCAGGGAGTTAACAGACTTGGAGAAAGCCTTTATATTTAGCCATTGTGAAGAGTTACATGCATTTGAGAAGGATAGAGAAGGAAATGTTGAAAGAAAAGTGGAGAGAAATCTCTTCCCTAGTTTTTTTTTTTTTTTTTTTGCGGTACTGGGGGTTGAACCCAGGACCTCCCACTTTCATGCTTTGCAAGTGATGGACCACTGAGCTGCATCCCCCAGCCCATTTTTTTTACCTTTTGAGATAGGGTTTTGCTAAGTTACACAGACTGCCCCGGTCTGAAACTTGCGATCCTCCTGTCTCCACCTCCCAAGCCACTGGGATTATAGGCATGCGCCACCGCGCCCGGCTTTCTTCCCTAGTTTTCAACATGAAGAATTATACTTCTTGTCTTTAATTTGCATATGCCCTTACATCACTTGGTACTTTCCAGATACATACCAGAGTTTCACATTTCTCTGTGCTATTTGTCTTTCCACTTGGAGCACCTTCACCTCTTCTTCCTATTTTTTGCAAACATCCATCAGGGTTGTTGTTAGGCACTGTCGAGTCAGTGTCCAACTCATGGAAACCGTACATATAACAGGCAAAACAATATTGTCAGTGTTTCTCTGCTATTCATAGGGTTTTCAATGGCGGATTGATTTTTGGGAGGGGGTTGCCAGGTCCTTCTCCCAAGCCTACAGCTTCTGGTGTTCGCAGGCGGTCTCCCATCCAGGTACTAACCAGGCCCGACCCTGCTTAGCTTCCGAGATCTGACAGGATCGGATGCCACAGGGCTATGGCTGTAGGCTTCTATCTAAAATAGCTTCCCAATATTCGCTTCTTAGGTCAGCTGTGTTGGGCCTGGGGCAGCTGAAGTCTGGGTCTATCATGTTCAACAGCATGCCCCTGTTAGAGTGCTCTCCCAGAGTGCTACACAAAAAAGATCATATTATGTATACTATGTTGCCATATGAAAAAAATAAAACATTGGAAAACTCAGATGTAAAACACAAGTGTGACTATGTCACCCCTCCACTTAAAGCCTTTCAATGGCTCCCATAGCACTCATCTTAACAGCCTATGACATCTGGCATGACCCTGTCCCTATCTATCTCTCCAGCTTCATGTCTTGCAATTGATTATGTTGGACCTGCTTCAATAGAAGAGCACTGGGAAGGCACCCAATGCACAGCACAGTAGCAACAGGCTCCTAATTGAACTCTCTTCCATCGGTTTGATCTTCTAGGTCTCTCACGGAGTTTTCCAAACCCCTCTCCCATTCTGCTTTTTTCTCTTTTCTATCTCCAAGCCTTCACTTGTATTCCCTCTCCTTCTGAGACTATCCGGATATAATTCCTTAAATAAGGCAATGTTTGAAAAACCAACCAACTGACCAAATAAACAAACAACAGCAGCAACAAACAAGATGCTAGTTGGCATCTAGTGTCTGGCTCAAAAAGAAGTAGGACAAGGGAAAATAAAATCTTGGCTATCTTCATAGTATGAAAGGGAAAAATACCTATAGCAATGAGTAAACAACTGTCGGGGTTTGGCTCAGGCCTGGCAGAGGTCAGAGCCTTGCCCAGACACTGAGTGGGTATCGGGGACCCTCGGAACCGGGTGGGTATAATGGCCAGAGGCACCAAAGAAGGACCTTGGGAGACCTTCAACAGGAAAACAGGAAGGGAAGGTTTATTGGGTTACTCCCCAAATGGGGTGAAACCAGCAAGTAGCCCCTGACAAGTGCTACAGTGTTAGCTCTAAGCCTGCAGCATTTAAGCCTGCAGCATGGAATGCTGCAGGCTGAGTGCTGGAACAGCTCAGCCTTAAAGGCACAGCTACAGCAGCCAGTGTTCTGCTGGGCTGGAGGTCAGTTGGTCTTGACTCTTTCAGCTCGCCTTCTCTGCCTCCCTCCTTCCCAGGGATGGGAGGAATTGGGAGGCTCTTCGTGGCTTGATTGTAGCCTTCGGCACTTCGGGGCCCCTGGTCTTGATCTCGTCGGCTTGCTTGAAGAGTCCACTGGAGTAGGGAGCGCTGGTCGAGGTGATGGGGTTCAGGTAGCAGTTGAGGGACGGTGAGAGATGAAGGGTGAAGGGGGCCTGGGAGCCCTGCTTATATAGGGTCCCAGAGGGGTGCATGTGCTAGGGTTAGCCAATCAAGGCACACTCCTGACAGGTACAGCAGGTGAATTGTCGTACTAGTCAGGTAGGGGCAGTTATTCAACTGAGATGCCAAGGATAGCCAATCAGGATTAAGGTAGTTGAGGCTGGTCAGGCTGGTCAGGGGCCATCTTTGCTCACTCGATGGGAGGGGCAGGTGTGAGTGAGTGGCATGTGGCCCTGGGGTCACCGAGGGGTCAGTCCCTCAGGCTAATATGAGGGACCCCAGTTATGGGGTGTATTTTAAAAATTCCCCAACAAACAACAAGCAAGCTCCTTTCAGTAAATGATTCTTACTGGAAGCAAAAGGGGAGGGTATTATGTTTGGTAAAAGTGACAGAATTCAAAATAACAAGTTAGCTTAAGAAAAGAGATCAAGGAAAGGGGTGTGGCTCAGTAGTAGAGTGTTTGTCCAGCACGTGTGATGCCCTGGGTTCTTTCCCTAGAACTGGGGGAAAAAAAGAAGACACATGTTAAGTTAAAGAATCAAAAGATCCATGAGTGGTTTGGCTTCATGCACAGCTGTATGCTGGTGCTCTAACTGTTAAGTTCAGAATCTGCCTCTCTCCTTTCCTTGGCTATAACTTCTGTTACATGGGAACACTCATCCTTGCATCTAGCTACACAAATCACCCAGAAGAAGAGAATTTGTTGTTCCTAGTAGTTCCAGTTTAATTCCTAAGGCTGATTTATTGGCCTCGTTTTGGTCATGTACAATTGTCAGCTTGGGTCACATGCCCATTCCTGAAGCTAGAGGATGGAACCTTTTATTTAGCCTGGGTCAAGTTGATGTACCTACTCAAACCTCCAGAATGAGAGAGAAGGAGGTGGAGGGAGAGGGAAGTGAAAGAAGTAGGAAAGAGAGGGACGGAAAGAATTCGGAAAAGCTAGCTTGGGCAGACAAAAACACCATATGAACACTGAGCATTCAACTATGGGATAACTTGGTCCAGTTTACAAAAGGTTTTCCACTACTATCAAAACACTCTATCAGATATAGATGAAAATGTACTTGTGCCCTCTATATAGAGGGACAACCCAAAATCATGTACTCCAAGTATATCCATCTTTAAAGATCAAGATCTTTCAGTGATTTACAGTCATCTCACACAGGTCTTAATGTATCTTCCCATGGTATCACACCTACAGGCAAAGTACATATTTGACTTCATACAAAATATCCAATGTCCAACGTCCAATATTGGAAGGAAAAAGGAGGAACTAAATAAATCCATTTGGAAATGGAAGAGATGGAAACAATCCACAAACATTACCAACAGATATCATATTAAGTCCTGTACCACTGCTCTCTGACTTGGCAGTAGAGTGAGGTCTTGGTTAGCTTAGCTGGGAAGCCCATATTCTGCTCTCAGACATCATCTCCCTTGACAGAATTTCCTACTTGGATGTTCATAAAAGGGACATTGTGGAAGGTTACCCTTCTGGGGACTCTGCCATTTCAGCAACTTCATTCCTGTAAGGATGAGTTCAGTGGCCCAGGCTGCCCTGGGGTTGGAAAGTCATATGCTCTTTTTTTTTTCCAGGCTTAGAATTTCTAGTTTTGTGGTTTCTGGTTTCTCCAACAATACTATTTCCTTAACAATTTAGTAGGTATATCACTTAGTATTAAATTTAGTTCTCTATAAGATAAAAGCAAAAAGAAACCACTGGCCTACCTAAGATTGAAGTTTATTATTTTCTTTTATAGAGTAAGTGTGTAATTAGATCTTTTAGAGCTTGTATGAAGTACACAACTTCCTGTGAGTTCTCTTCTTCACCACCCCTGCAGGGTGAGCCTTATCCTGATGGCCCAAGATCATGTACATTCCAGGGAGTAGAATGGGGAAAGGTGAAGAAGGATATGTTTCCTCCCTTCTAAGGAGACTTCACAGAAGGCCCACAAAACCAGAACTTAAAGACGTGGCCATGCCTAGCAGTAAGGTAGGTGGAGAAGGTAGTCAGTATTTTCTTCCAGATGACAATATGCCTAGGCACAAATTGAGGATCTGTTACAAAAGAAGGAGAAAATAGGCATGGGGGTTGTTGTTGTTGTTAGGTGCTGTTGAGTCAGATCTGACTCATAGTGACCCTAAATACAACAGAATGAAATACTACTCAACAGTTTGCCATGCACATGATCATTTTATGTTTGAGTCCATTGTTGCAGCCACTGTGTTCCTTCTCATTTTGAGTCATGCCACATCAGCAAAAGGAAATCTCAGGGGCTTTACTCTGTTCCTGTTATTAAGATCATTGTCAGTGTGTTTGTCCTCGGTTTGGGAGAGAATTATCAGTAGAACTTACTTGAGAAAGATTGAGACTACCAATTTCATCTTCTGCTGTTGCTGACAATTCTTTGCCACGGATTATACTACCTTCAGTCTGAGACACAGAAGATTTTTTAACCCCATAAACCTCCAAATTATGGGACAACTGGTAAATTTAGACTACAAACCATAGGCAGAAAGCACTTATCTTAACAATGCTGTGTTTCTATGTCTACTTATAGACTTTTGCAGCTCTAGCTGGAGTTAATTCTCTTATAGAACTTTGCTGAGAGCAGCAGGAAATAACAAATGTTAACAGTCCAATTGTTCCCCTGTAATTTCAAACACCACAGACACTTGTCTTTGCATGTTCTGCTCCATTTTTTGTTGAAAACAGATTTCTGTTTTTCTGGGCTTTCTGCTGGCCCCACCAATGCACAGATTAACATGTCCTCAGGGGTAGGGATGTGGCTTAGTGGCAGAGTGCTTACCTTGCATGCACGAGACCATAGGTTCCATCCTCAGCACACACACACACACACACACACACACACACACACGCACACACGTGCACAACCTTAGTGCTACAGTTTAAATATGGTTTGTTCCCACCAAAACTCATATTGGGAGATGAATTCTTTAAGAGGTGACTGAGTATTTAGAAAGGATTGATACCTTTTTCCCAGGGCTTGGTGGGAGGGAATGAGTTCTTGATCTTTGGAAACTGGATTGGTTCTCTTGAGAGCAAATTGTTATAAAGCAAGGCCACATCACATTCTAGGCCTCTTTGTACACTCTCACTTCCCCTTCTGCTTCTCTGTTGTGTTGTGCTACAGCATGAGGCCCTCACCAGAAGCCAAAAAATATCACAGTTGTGCTTTTGGACTTCCAGAAGTGTGAACTAAATAAACTTCTTTTCTTTTTAAATTTTCCAGTCTTGGGCACTTTGTTATGGCAACTGAAAACAAATTGAGACACTCAGTTTAATCAAAAGCACCAAGACTCACTAGAATCACTGAGTTCCAAATTCAAGTTTCCTAGAGAGAACATCTTACTGTCTGATTTTGTTCAGTTGTCCACCCATTGTAAAGTTAGCTGTGGTGAGAAAGTATGGGTCATATCCTATAAATATGGCACACAGAATTCTCTCTAACCATTTTGTGGTGTTTTTTCCCAAAGTACAGATGTGGTTTGCAGGTGTCTGCTGTAGATGTAACCATAAGTAAATATGATTCAACATAAATACCATGAGAAAAAGAAGTATTAGGTGTTGTATCAGTATAAAGTAAGAACAGATTTCATGCAGTGAAGATGATGCATAGAAAGAGAAGTTGCCTAGATGTGTGAGGTAGGGTTTCAGAGTTGGTCTCTTTCAACTCATACAAGTCAAACTCACTCTTACCAGAGGTACCAAAATGTTGCCCCTTGGATAATATTCATATTGTCCATATTTTTTTTCTTTAACTACTTGCCAACACTGAATAAAACAAGGTGTTTTATGTAGATTTACAGGCTCTCCTAAAGAAAACAAGATCTAGGAATACTGGGGCAATCTGCTACAGCTTAGAAGCAGGTATTTTTGTTGTTGTTGTTGTTAGGTGCCGTCGAGTCGGTATCCGACTCATAGCGACCCTCATAGGGTTTTCAATGGCTGACTGTTTCAGGATTGCCTTGGGAGTGGATTGCCAGGTCCTTTAGGTGACTTATATATTCTCCATGGGAGAAGGATGTGGCAACCCACTCCCAAGGCTATCCCGAAACAATCTGCCATTGAGAAAGGGCCACTATGAGTCAGATACCAACTCGATGGCACCTAACAACAACAACATATGTTCTCCAGGTCACCAGCTTCCAATTGACTAGTTTGGGTTATTGGTGTCAGCTGCCTGCCCTCTCATGCACCCCTATCCAAACAGCTTTTTGCAGAAAGAGCAATAAAAGGCTACTAGTTTCAGAATGGCCCTAGAGGAATGGCAGACTCTAAAGAAATCCTCTCTAACCTCCTTAAGGATGACACAAATATGCAGAAAGTCAGTGTGACAACTATCAAACAGGGAAAGTATCTCTAAATCATGGGCCATTAGGCTTTCTAGTCCAAACCAGTATAGCACTGTGAAAGCAAAAAGCCATATCGCCCTCTTCCCTAGGCGAAAGACACAACATCTAGAATCTAGACTCTTCTAAAATTGGCCATAGATACATTACCCAAAGGTTTCTGCAAGGGAGTAATCCCAGCACTTTACTATTCCCAAGCTGGCAGCTATAAGGCCTTGCTAAGGCTTAGAGAAGGCTGGGATTTAGCTCAGTTGGTACAGCGCTGCACTGCAGTCTCTGGGGTCCCAGGTTCAATTGCCAGCACCGCAAAAATGAGAGAAGGACCTGGCAATCCACTCCCAAGGCAATCCCGAAACAGTCAGCCATTGAAAACCCTATGAGGGTTAATATGAGTCAGATACCGACTTGATGGCACCTAACAACAACAACAACAAGGCTTGGAGAACTCTCTCTCCTTCTGCCTGCTCCAAAGGCAACTGCTTCCCTCCACTTCTTGAAGTGTAACCTTTACAGTGTAGTCAAGATTCCAGGGGAACAAAATCTAGGAAGATAGACTTTGAGCCTACAACACATCCTACTCTCTCCCTCCA
>VMDO01012131.1:48851-63704 GCA_007922755.1 Pedetes capensis | reverse complement strand
TTTTTTTTTTTTTTTTTTTTTTTTTTTTTTTTTTTTTTTTTTTTTTTTTTTTTTTTTTTTTTTTTTTTTTTTTTTTTTTTTTTTTTTTTTTTTTTTTTTTTTTTTTTTTTTTTTTTTTTTTTTTTTTTTTTTTTTTTTTTTTTTTTTTTTTTTTTTTTTTTTTTTTTTTTTTTTTTTTTTTTTTTTTTTTTTTGGTTTTTTGTTTTGTTTGTTTTGTTTTTTGTTACCAGGGTCTGAACCCAGTGCCTCACATATACTTTTTTGCATGCATTCTACCACTGAGTTGCTACACCCTTAGCCCCTTTTTATTTCTTACATTGAGACAGTGTCTCCCTAAGTTACACAGGCTGTGATCCTGCCTCCTGCCTCCATGTCCAGAATTGCTAGAATTATAGGAACTCTGCTCCTTACACAGTTTATATCCTATTATCCACCATTAAAATTGCTCCCTTCATCTTCAGTGCCCTTGCTTCTTTCCCTCTGTCATTCTCAAATAGGAAAACCCCAACTGTGGATAAATCCATTTTAATGCCTATTTCACAGCTATAGCCATGAAGTCAATAATGGCTGGAGGAAACAATAATCATATGAACTGACCTGACTTTAAATTCATAGCCAATGACCTAAAGGGGGTCTTTGGTACAGCTTGGAACACCCTGTCTTTATCACAGTTTATGTGCCATATTTCTTGATAAGTCTACAAAAACCTCCTCTAATGCCATCACTCTCAGTTGATGACCTTGCATCAATTTCACTATGCAAATAGTACAGAATGGTGAGAAATCTTACCTTAACCCACCTTCATATCTACCTACCACCTGCATCCAGGCCTATATGCTGTGTCTTGCCTTTAGTTTTGAAGAGAAAGTCATCTGTTCTCACAATTGAGTCTCCCAGCTGTGCTTTACACCACAATCATTACACCCATTTCACTCCAGCAACTGTCCTCTTTCCTGCATGTTAAGTCTTTCCTTTCTATTAGACTATTTCCCACCAGTACATAAACGTGCTACTGCTTCACTTTCTGCTTCGACTTATAGGAAAGCTTCCCAAAATAACTATCTGCTCTTGGTGCCTGCTTCCTCTCCTTCCATTCTCTGTTGAATACAACCCTTGCAGGTTTTGACTCCCACCAGTCCACTAAGCCTGTTCTTGTCATCTTCACTAAAGTCTTCCATGTTGCTAAATGGTTCAAGTTTTAGTAGCCATCTCAATCATTTCACTATCAGTACCACTGAACATCCTTGATATCCTCTCCTTAAACGCTTTCTTTCCATGTCTTCCAAAGCAAAATCTTCTCTTGATTTTCCTATTTCCCTACTTCTTCATTCCCTTTGCTGTTCCTGCTCCTCAACACTGGAATGCCACAGGGCTCAGTCCTTTTTTCTTTTCTATGTATACTTGCTCTAATTGTGATCTCATTCAGGATTATGGCTGTCAATATATCTTTTCACCAAACACTGTAGATTTTTTACCTCTAGTCCTACAACTCTTATCATGCATCCATTTGCCTAATCTACATCTCTAGTCTGATAATGGACCTTTAACTAAGCATGTTCAAAACTATTCTTTTGATTTATTGTTCCTTCTCCAGCCTTCCCCATTTTGGTAAATGGTCCCTCCATCTTTCCTGTTCCCCAGGCCAAACAAACCTTGGAGTCATCCTGGACTCTTCTTCTCTCACAGTCCACATCTGATCCATCAGTAATTCCTGCCGTCTCCACCTTCAAAACATATGGGAATTTTTGCTCACCACTTCCATGTCTACCACCCCAATCCAAACCACCACCAACTCTTTCTTGTAGCACTGGAAAATCTTCCCATAGTGTTTTCTCAGCTTCTATCCTTGCCTCAACAAATTATGCTACAATCACAGCTGCCAGAATGGTACTTTAAGGAGTGTTATAGTTTAGACCAGAAATGTCCCCCCAAAACTCATATGTTGAAGGCTTGGCCCTCAATGCAGCAGTGTTCAGAGATGGGGCCTTTGCGAGGTAACTGGACCATGAGGACTCTAATATTAACAATGGACTAATCTACTGATGGGTTCATAGCTTATGGGCTATTGCGAGGTGGTAGAAACTTTAGGAAGTGGGGCCTTGTTGGAGCAAGGTCACTAGGGGCATACTCTTGCAGAGTATATTCTGTCCTCAGCCCCTTATCTTTTCTGTTTCTGCTTCTTGGTAGCCATGAGGTGAGCAGCTTTATTCTACCACACGCTCTCTGCCTCATACAGGTCTAGAAACAATGCAGCCAGATGACCATGGGCTAAAACTTCTGAAGATGTAAGCCAAAAGAAATCATTTCTGAGAAAACATTTGATTTTCTCAGGTACTTATTTTGTCAAAGCAATGGAAAGCTGACTACCACAAGGAGATAAATCAGATGTTACTTTAAAATATAAAGTTTTCTAATGACTTCATATTTTCTTCATCAAAATTCTTACAATGGTTGACAAAATTTTATATGAAGAAATACCCTCCTATCTTATGCTTTTACTCTCAGCCTTGACCATTCTCACTTTTATTGATTAGAAATTATAATACATACAAACATTCTAGAACTATAGTGCTAAATATTCAACCTAAAAATCATGAGAAAATAAAGGACTGTTTTATTTTACTTTGCTTTACTCGTATGTATGTATGTATGTATGTATGTATGTAATAATAATATCTCTTGGAAAGGAGAAAACCATTTTAATAGCTAAGTGCATCTTTACATTTTCACACAGATTCATGGACTTTCTTTTGTACAAAATGAACTCCTAAAAATGTGGATGGAAACAATCTGTTACTGGATGTTTTTTCAAATCAGTGGAAAAAGAAGAGCTAGGCAATAAATGCTATAGTAATAACAAGGCAGAAGTTTAAAATTAGAAACCTAGAGACTTACAGTCTTATCTTTAAAAAATTACATTATAGTGGGCAGAAACAGTTAAATTAAAAGCTAAATTAACAAAAATGGTATAAGAAAACACAGGTGGATATAGGTTTTTTCTGTTTTTTTTTTTTTTTTTTTTTTTTTTTTTTTTGCTGCTGGGGATTGAATCCACAATCCTTGCACATGCTAACTATGTGCTCTACCACTGAGCTACACCACCGGGCTCTTTATAGTTTTTTTTTTTTTTTTCTTTTGAGACATGGTCTCACTATACAGGCCAGGCTGGCCTCTAACTCATGATCCTCCTGCCTTGGCCTCTGGACTGCTGGGATTACAGGCATGGGCCACCATGCCCAGCCCTTAGAGTGTATTTTTAACTTTGTAGGCTAGACAGCCAAATAGCAATCAAAGTCAAATTGTATTATGGAGACACTTGCTCCGATAAAATTTTAAAGCTTTAATTATAATTTTAAAAACCACTATCATTAAAGCTAAAATATATTTTATAAACTGAAAAAAAACCAAATAATTTTACTTGTCCCAAGTTTTTTGAGACAAAAGATTAACATCTTAAATATACAAAGAAATCATAACTCAATAATGACAAATAATCCTCTCAATAGATAAAAGGCCAAAGGACCAGAAATATGCAATTCATAAAAGAAAAAAATGAAAGGATGCAAAGAAAAACATGAGCTTCATCTCTTAAGCTATGGGCAATTGGAAAACATTAAACAAACAATATTCAAAGAGCTATCTTGCTTTTGGAAGGGTTATAGTTTGATCTCAATTGTTCTAGACAGCAATTCAGAAATAGGTATGAAAAATTTTAAATTACCTATTTTTTGGTCCAGAATTTTTCAGTGGTATTTACCCTAAGGACATAATCAGATATCTTTTCAAAAATGTACAAGTAAGGATTCACACAGTAGCACTACTGATAAATTCAAAATACTGAAAATAGCCTAAAATCCATTAACATAGCATTGTTCATTTAAATTGAATATTGGTATGTTCATACAGTGGAAATTTATGCAAGTGCTAATGACTAAAATGAAATAGTCTGTGATATATTAAGTGATAAAAATTTGCAAGTTTCAAAACAGCATGTATTTTATTATTCCCACCTACAGTTAACATTTCAAGTGACTTTTTATTACCTTAGCTTTTTACACTGTTTGAATTTTTTATATATGAGTTATTTTATCAAAATAGACAAAGTGACAAGTGTATTGTCATCTTAAAAAACAGGTGGAGTGTGCTAGCAAATTTTGGATGTTTACAGTTTCTCTGTCTACTGGGAACTTCAGTTCCTCCTTTGTGGTCTCAGGCAGTGTGGTAAAAATGGTAGTCACAGGACTATTCATTGCTTTATAATAAATGTAGCAAAGAACACTGCAGATTCAAACTGCAAGACAGACTGTATTCTTGATATATTCTACTCAACTACATGGCAGCAGCATTTTCTTTTGGCTAGACTAAGCAAAATCCAGTAACATAAATAAAAATACAAGGAAATTTTTAGAAATCTTTTCCAAATACAATAAACTCATAAATTACCAAGTAAAATGATTACCTATCTCCCTTTGGTTTTCTTTTCTGTAATGTCTTCCCTTTGGGTCTTCTTTCGCTTCCCAAACAGGGGCTCCCACCTGGTCCTGTTACCCGTATTGATTCAAGGCCTTTGGAAGATTTTTTAAATGTGAATTCCACTGGCTCTCCTTCTTTCAAGCTTCTAAATCCTTCCATGAATAGTTTGCTCTGAAAAGAATGAGGGAGTGAGGGAGAAAGAGAGAGATTATGCTTATCACTGATGTATAAATTATCCCTATGATTTTAAGATTAACAATGCAAGATAGTCTGCTACGCATTACAGGAGTAGAGGTTTTTTGTTTTTTTGTTTTTTGTTTTTTTGGGAGTTCAGTGAAACTTTGACCATTTTAATGTTTTCTAGTACAATGCTGGCAGATGGAGAATAAAGTACTACTACCACTTTTATTCCTGGGTGGTATTTGGGGGTTGAACCCAGGGCCATGCACAAACTGCAAGTGTCCTACCACTGGCTAGCACTCCCAGCTCATTTTTCAAAATTTTGTATTTTGAGTAAGCAACTCAGTAAGTTACACAGGTTGCCCCTGGTCTGGAACTTAAGATCCTCCTGCCTCAGCTTCCTGAGTCATTGGGATCACAGACACGTGCCACTGCACCCAGCTATTATCACATTTTAAAAAGTAATTTGGTAATACTTATAAAACTTTAAATGTGCATATTCTTTGGCTCAGCAATTCCACTTCAAGGATTATACTATAGACAAACTCACACAAAGGTTCATAAGAAAAAGACACCACAGCACTGCCTGGTAAAAAATTACAACTACTCTAATGGCAATTTAATTCCACTGATTAAACAAATTTGAATAGACCCATATATTGTAATATTATTAAACCACTACATTTTTAAAAGATCTACATACATTAATATAGGAATATAAACATTTAATATTGTTAAGCAAAAAATTAAGGTTAAAGAACAATGTGCCTACCATAATGCTATCTATATAAAGTTTTTAAAGACATATTTATTTTTGTAGAGATGGGATATGAAACAAGACATTACATTACAGAGAATTATTTTCTAAAGTCCTGTTCTGGGAAGATGAGAAAGGTTTTTATAAACAACTGACTGTATTTTTTGGGCCTTTCATAATTTGAAAGGAAGTGATTTTTGTAGCTGAGATATAGTTGATTTTTGGGGAGAAAATTTCAATTATAAAATAGTAACTTTGACTTCAAGTACTCATTAGCTTTTTCAATCTTTTTTTCATCAATATCAATGTGCTAAATCAATATATATAAAAACAATTAAAGCATTAGTCTTATTTATTCTTCAAAGCCCCTGTGTAATATATTTTACAGATCCAGTTTGGAACATCATGTAGTTTGTAAAGACTTTCCTGGTTTGGGGGGACATATAAAGGAAGAATATGGTTATCTTTTCAAAATAGTTATAGTCAAATAGTTACTCAAAATAACTAAGAAGTTAAATAGTCATAATAGTTACTCAAAATAACTAAGAAGACCTGAGTTCAAGTGTATTTTTTTAATTAAATAGCTATAATAGCCTTGAATGAACCATTTAATTTCTTTTCTGTTCATCTGTAAATGCAAGTGATTTGAGTTCTGAGTAATGGTATATCTGCAAAAGACTGCATGAAAGCAGGGTTTTGTGATCAAATAAGCTTGTGAAATGCTATATGTTATCACTCCTTGGGCCAGTCATATTAACATATTAGTATGAGAAATGTCATCCCCTTCCCAACTACCACCAGAATAGAAATCTTAAATGTATTTAACACAGCAATTTCTTGACTTAATTGATCCCACAGGCTTTTCTTTATAAGTATGGATAACTAGCATACTTAAGAACACACTGAAGCAAAAATATCTTTACCTCTCTCAAGTTCATGATTCTAAAAGCAAGTGCTTTAGTTTGGATGTGGTTTATCCTCCAAGGGTTCATGTTCCCAAAGTGGCTGTATTGGAAAATAGTGTGGCACCTTTAAGAGGCAGAGCCTATGGGAGATTCTTAGATCAATTAGTCACATGCTTTGAGAAGGGAATATGAGACAGCAGTGTCTCTCTGGCTTCTTTTTTGTAATGATCTCTTGCTGCCATGATGACATCTGCTCTTGGACCTTCATGAGAGGTCTAACCAATGCCTCCTCCACCCAATCTTGGACTTTGAGACTCCAGAAATGTCAGCTAAATAAACCTCTTTTATTTAGAAAATTATCCTGCTGCAGGTATTTCATTATAGTAGAAGAAAACAGACTAATACAGATAGTTTTCTGTATCCACAGTTTTGCCTCCCAGGGTTTTAATTACCTGAGGTCAACAGTGGTCAGAAAATATTAAACAGAAAATTCCAGAAATAACCAATTTGTAAATTTTAAATTGCACAGCATTCTGAATAGCATGATTAAATCTCTGGCCATCCCACTCCATTCCACCCAGAACATGAGTTATCCCTTATCCCAGCTATCCACTGTCTTTAGCATCCATGTTAGTCATTAGATTGACTTGTGGTACTGCAGTGCCTGTATTTAAATAATCCTTATTTTACTTAATAGTGGCCCCAAAGGGAAAGAATGACACTGACAATTCAGATATGCCAAAAAGAATCTGTAAAGTACTTCCTTTAAGTGGAAAGGTAAATGTTCTTGACTTAACAAGGAAAGAAATTATATGCTAAGGTTGCTAAAATCTATGATAACAGCAATTCTTCTATACATAAAATTGTTGTTGTTGTTAGGTGCCGTCGAGTCGGTATCCAACTCATAGTGACCCTCTGTACAACAGGGGAAACACTATTGTCAGTGCTTCTTTGCTGTTCATAGGGTTTTCAATGGCAGATTGATCTTTGGGAGGGGGTTGCCAGGTCCTTCTCCCAAGCCTACAGCTTCTGATATTCCCAGGCGGTCTCCCATCCAGGTACTAACCAGGCCCAACCCTGCTTAGCTTCGGAGATCTGACGGGATCGGATGCCACAGGGCTACAGCTGCAGGCTATACAAAAAATTATGAAGAACGAAAGGGAAATTCTTGTTAATTTTGTGGTAACACCTCAAACTGCAAAATTAGGGCCACAGTGCGTAAGTTCTTAGTGAAGATGGAAAAGGCATTAAATTCATATGTAAGGAAACACAAAGTATACAACAGTACAGTGCCTTACCTATGTTATCCTCGTTTTCAGGCTTCCTTTGGGAGTCTTGGAATAAATACCCAATAAATAAAAGAGGAGTACTCTATTTATATATAACCCAAATCATTACATAGAATAAAAATACTACTTCAAAATTTAATGCAAAAGGAAACTATTCATTGTGAAAGTAATACATGAAAACATAGTTATTCAGCTCTGTATAAGTCACCTGACAGCAAAATCCTTCATACTGGAGACTATAATTTGACCTCGCCTTTTCTGCTTTCTAATGGTATGTAGGGGGCTGGGATTTAGCTCAGTGGGTAGAGCGCTGCGCTGCAGTCTCTGAGGCCCCGAGTTCAATTCCCAGCACCACAAAAATGGGAGAAGGACCTGGCAATCCACTCCCAAGGCAATCCCGAAGCACTCAGCCATTGAAAACCCTATGAGGGTTGCTATGAGTCGGATACCGACTCGACGGCACCTAACAACAACAACAACAATGGTATGTAGGGCTGGGATTTAGCTCATTTGGTAGAGCGCTGCAGTCTCTGAGGTCCCGAGTTCAATTCCCCGCACTGCAAAAATGGGAGAAGGATGTGGCAATCCACTCCCAAAGCAATCCTGAAACAGCCATTGAAAACCCTATGAGGGTCACTATGAGTCGGATACCAATTCCAGGGCACACAATAACAAAAACAACAATGGTGTGTAAGGGCAAAAAAGAATCACAACTCCCTATACTCTTTAAAATAACAAATTATCATTTTTGAATCTATTTTAACAATTCTAAGGCATCCTCTAGGCTGGAGTTTAGCTCAGTTGGTAGAGTGCTGCTCCCACTCTCTGAGGCCCTGGGTCTGATCTTCAACCCCACAAAAATGGGCAAAAGACAGGGCAACGCACTCTCAAAGCAATCCTGAAAACAATCAGCCATTGAAAACCCTATGAATAGCAGAGAAGCACTGACATAGTCTCAGGCATGGCACAATGTGGGGAGTGTTTTGTTCTGTTATACATAAGGTCACTATGAGTTGGACGTGACTCACAGCACCTAACAACAACAACAACAACAACAACAACAACAACAACAACAACAAGGCATCCTTTTTCTCCTAAGCTCTCTCCACACAAATTATATATAGTTCTTTTGCTTTCCTTCCCTTCCTCCCTTCCCACTCAAGAAAGTACAGACCATTTCTTTTAAAGCAGAAAAAGTGGAGTATACTTCAACTATTGAAATTATAGGGAGAAGGAAGAGCAATTTAAATTAAAGCTATCACATATTTATATGTTTTGTTTCTATAACAAAAATTCTATCACTCACTTATCTTCTGATAGTTCCTTGTGTAGGGTTGCACTTTTACCAACTTGATTTCATTTTCTATTAAGATTTTTGATAAGCGTCATTTATAAGTGAACTGCTTTTCCAAATCTACAGTAAAATTCTTACTCCTACAGACCACTAAATTCTGACTACTTATCATGATACTCTCAAAGAATACTGTTATATTCTGTTATACATGCTCCTCCTGCTCTCTGATTTACTACATAAGGCAATTTAGGTATAATACTTGACAAAAAATAATGAAATTCTCTGTAAAACCATAATGACTTTGCCATAAAAAGACAAGAACTCTCAGAGAATATTATCTTTGCTGTCATACCAAATAGCTAAAACATAAGTCAGAAAGATGTGTTGAAAGGTGGTGAATTAGCTCATAGTAACAGGTCAACTTCTCCCCTTGACCTATCAATTTTTATTATAGGTTCCTTCAATTTTCTAGTAGCATTGATGATTCCAGTCTTTAGCTTCATTTATTTATTCTTGTGCTTTTTTATTTCATAATCTCTTGCATCCCCCCTCATCCATTGCACTGGATTGTTATAACCCTACTTCAGGTCCTATTATCTTCTACCAGGTAAATCTAATACTTTCTTTGTTGATATTTCAGCATGAAGTCTCCTCTCTTACTTATAGGACCTTCCACATCTGCATTCTCTCTAGTAAGTTTTAGTCTGTTAGTCTATTTCAAAACTATAATATTGTTACTAGATTATAGTGAGATCTTTTATAATCTTACTTCTAATTACATCCCCCCCATTACTCTAAAACAAAACCTCTCTGTTAGTAAAACTGGTTAACTTGAATTTCCATGAAGATCATCATCTCATCTCTCTATTCCACCTTATTCTGGTTATTGTAACACACTCTCTTACTTATAGTTATCTATGAAAATTTTATTGAAGTTTCAAGGTATAGTTCAAATGACTACATCACCATCTTGAATTGCCAACTTGGAAATTCTTTCCTCTTTTATTTAGTTAACTCTTCTATACAATTTTTTCAAGTGCACTGCCATGTAGTATAAATATCTGTATGCACCTTACATCCTATTTGCTCTTGTGGACTTATCTTCTACTGAAGGCTAGGGAATGTGATGTATATCTTAGTATTTCCCAAAGGGCTAAATGTAATGATCACAAATAGCTATCACTCAGTAAGTATTTAAAAGAATTCTAGACTTAGCATCAGTAAAACCAAGGAGGATTATTCCAACTCTCATTTGAATTCTTTGAACTCTTTTATACAGTGAAATGCTCAAACTCAAATCTCTGTCTTCCATTTCTACTACCCCAGCTTTATAAGAGAAAATAAATTCTTTTATCTTTATTGTCAAGGTGACACTGTATATGGTTCACCTGGAATAAAATACAGGCAGTATTATAATGGTTCAAAATAGTAACACTATCCTCTGACTCCACCCAGAAATTACTAGGGACTTATTTTCCTTCTGCTACCTTTTTGCTAAGAAAACTGCATCCACATTTCATGTGCCCCTCAATCCATGATGTTCTTATGACTATGTGATCCAAAAAATGCAGATTGATGATTTTTTTTAAAAAAATTACACATAAGATCTCTAAATGGCAAGAATTTTTTGTGTCTGGGCTTACATTTTCATCTATATCATTTGTTTGGACAAAATAGAGAAAATATTTGTTTAGGCAGAATAGAGAATCACAACTACTGAATGAATAAATCAACAAAGGAATGAATGAAGAAAATTTAGAAGAAGCTGCTAAAATGTCTACTAAGACATCATGTGCTTACAATAGGACTAGCCAATAGGACTGATGTGTATGTGAATATACACATCAGTCAGCTCTAATTTGTGTCCCTCTTCTCCCAACCCAGTGAGGTTTGCTTTCTCCAGCTTTCGTTTATTCCAATTTTTAAAATTCATTGTGGCAAAAATATATTAGTTATAAAAACATGGGCCTTCCTGTTCCTCCTCCCAACTGCTTAAGACACTTTGAAAGAATAACAACAGGAATATGAATCAAATGAGAACAGTCCAAATGATGGACTTACTTGTTGTTGTTGTTGTTTTTTTGTGGTACTGGGGGTTGAACCCAGAGCCTTGCGCTTGCATGCTCTGCAAGTGTTGTACCACTGAGCTGCACAGCCAGCCCATTTTTTTTACTTTTTGAGACAGGGTCTCACTAAATTACGCAGACTGCCTCTGGTCTTGAACTTGCAATCCTCCTGCCTCTGCCTCCCGAGCCGCTGGGATTACAGGCGAGCACCACCATGCCCAGCTCCCTAAACTTACTTGCGAAGTATCTCTAGTCAGTGCTCTAGGTAGTAATTGAATTACCTGTCTCTCTTGGCAAGTGCTTTCTCTTCCCAACTCCACTGGGAATGTACTAAAGTGTTGCTATAGTGTAATACCTGATTCCTCTTAGAAATAATATATTTTCCGCTCTAGGAAGCACAGGCTGACTTTTAGTTCAAGACAGCAGGCTGAACAGATGTGTCTTATGTTACTCTTGAAAAGCCATGAAATGGATTCAAAATATGGAAAAGAATGAGACATGTGTCATTACAGAAAACAGAATTTGTCAGCCAGGCGTGGTGGCACACGCCTGTAATCCCAGCGGCTGGGGAGGCAGAGGCAAGGAGGATCGCAAGTTCGAGACCAGAGGCAGTATGCGTAATTTAGCGAGACCCTGTCTCAAAAAGTAAAAAAAATGGGCTGGCGGCACAGCTCAGTGGTTCAGCATTTGCAGAGCATGCAGGCATGAGGCCCTGGGTTCAACCCCCAGTACCACAAAAAAAAAAAAAAAAAAAAAAAAAAAAAAAAAAAAAAAAAAAAAAAAAAAAAAAAAAAAAAAAAAAAAAAAAAAAAAAAAGAAAGAAAGAAAAAAGAATTCAACAAATTTCTGGAAGTTAGAATGCTGACTGAAAACTGAGTTGAAGGAATCATACCCTAGAAAATTCATGGAAGAGCCTGCAGCAGAAGTAGGAACCAATATTCCTAACAGAATCTTGAAAGACTGTGCTCAGACACAACACATGTGAAGAAGGGCAAGAGTAAACAATGGGCTTGAAAGGTTTGTGTAAAGACCAGGTACCCCTTTAATCCTCCCACCCCTACACCTTCTTATACTTCTGAAATCAACCAAATACTGCCTCAAGGCAAATCATGTAAGGCTCTTTACTACAGAAACTGAAGGAAATATACAGCTAACTGGGGAAATACTGGATTCTGCACACAAACCCCTATTCATTGTTATAATTAGGAGACCACTCGTTTAATACTTTGGCTCCCTACCCACTCAACCTTAAACCATTCCTATCCTACATTCTTGCCCTTCATTCATATACTTGAAGGGTCAATCACCATGAATCACAAAATATGCATTATAATTAAGAAAAACCAAGAAAAAAGACTGGGCATGGTGGCACATACTTGTAATCCCAACAGGCCAGAAGCTGAGGCAGGAGGATCATGAGTTCAAGGCCAGCATGGGCTTTGTAAAGACTCTGCCAAAAGGCAGGCAAGCAGGCAGACAGGAAGAAAAGAAAGAAAGGAGGACAGAGGGAAGGAGGAAGTAAGAGAAGAAGGTCAGTCCAAGATAAATGAGAATTTAAAAACCTTATATACCATCGAACTAGTACCTCCAGAGGTATCTGAGAAAACCTAACATCAATTAAAAAAAAAAAAACCCAGAATTTAAAAAGCACTCTCAGAAAATTAAAAATGGTCATTGAAATGAACTAAATTGGAAGTAAAAAATGAGACAAGCTCTCAGAATATAGAATTAATAAAAAAAAAAAAGAGAGAGAGAGAGAAAAGGAAGGTAGAAAGTAAGGGAGGAAGGGAGGAAAGGCAGGAAGGATATAACTAATAATTATCCTGAAACACTGGACAAGTTGGTTATGGTTAGGCAGGTCTCTCTCTTCCTTTTGTTATACAATATACATTGCTATCTTCTGTTATAAGAATTTGTTTTCATTTTTAAGACTTCAACTTGTCTGTGTGGACACAGAAGTAAACTGTGTTTTTAGTCACTACTGAGACTTCCTTTCATTCATTCTTTACTATTTTTTCATTACTGGAAGGTTGAACTCATGGCTTCAAACGTGCTAGGCAAGTGCTCCATCACTGAGCAGAACTGTCAGCCTCCCTTTTTGATTTTTTTATTTTGAGACGAGGTCTCACCTAAGTTGCACAGGTTGCCTCTGACCTTGAATTCAAGTTCTCCCTGCCTCAGGCTCCTGAATCCCTGGGATTACAGGGACATGGAACACAGCTCTTTTATGCATTCTGTTGTTTGTAGGTGCTGTCAAGTCGGTGTCTGACTCATAGTGACTCTATGTACAATAGGCAAAGCAGTATTATTAGTGCTTCTCTGCTATTCATGAGGTTTTCAATGGCTAATTGTTTTTTTATTTTATTTTATTGAGGGAGAGGGCTGCTGGGTCCTTCTCCCAAGCCTACAGCACCTGGTGTTCCCAGGCTGTCTCCCATTCAAGTACTAACCAGGTCCAACTCTGCTTAGCTTCCAATATCTGAGGCCACAGTGGTCCGGCTGCAGGCAAGTTTAAACATTATCCCCTCTTTAAAGCCTTCTTATGACTTTTCAAGCAAATGCAGGGATTCCTTTTCAGTGTTTCAAGTATGCACTATGTGCATCACTATTACAACACTTATACTATATTACAATGTTTGTTTTCTTAACTTTTAAAAATTTACCACAAACCTTCTTAGCTGACACAATGAATCATAAGAAATAGATTTTCCTATGGTAAACATCTTATTTTATTGCTCCTCTTCGAAATGAAGTATTTAATAGATGATAGCTAAATAAATTTTAAAAATCATCTACATAATAGATGATGGCTAAGTAAACTCTAAAAGTCAAATCTATATTTCTTTCATATTTACATTTTCATCAAGCTGAATTATATATTCCAAGAAGACTTCATATAAAAATACATCTATGATTTTATATGAAGCTGAAGAATATTAAGTTTTTGCACACTATGTACAATTTGGGGCTGGGATTTAGTTCAATTGGTAGAGTGCTGCTTTGTGCATTCTGAGGTCCTGGGTTCGATCTCCAGCACCACAAAAATGAGAAAAGGACCTGGCAGCCTACTCCTGAAACAATCCTCAAACAATCTGCCACTGAAAACTTTCGGGGAGTGTTTCATTATGCTGTACATAGGGTCACTATGAGTTGGACTCAACTTGACAGCACCTAACAACAAGAATGTATAATTTGAGGATATGTATTTTAAACCTACAGCAATGTTCTCAACCCAATTTTCATTACATCTCCCATTAGAATCCCTTTTTCTATTTGCCTCCCCACATGAAAATTTTCATACAATGTTGTTGTTGTTGTTGCTGTTAGGTGCTGTTGAGTCGGTATCCGACTCATAGTGACCCTCCATAGGGTTTTCAATGGCTGACTGTTTTGGGATTGCCTTGGGAGTGGATTGCCAGGCCCTTCTCCCATTTTTATGGTGCTGGGAATTGAACTCAGGACCTCAGAGACTGCAGCGCAGTGCTCTACCAACTGAGCCAAATCCTAGCCCTTTCATACAATAGATGTACTAATTATTTACTTATGCACTGTGGCTCCTTGAAGGGCTACAAACTAATATAATATTTAGGATTTTCTGCCTCCCTGAAAATAAATTTTCACCCCCCTTTAGAATGTATGCCATAGAGCAATAAAAAACATAAAAAGATAAGCCAGGCACAGTGGCAAACGCCTATAATACCAGTGGCTTGGGAGGCGGAGGCAGGAGGATCGCAAGTTGGGGACCAGAGGCAGTCTGAGTAACTCAGAGAGACCCTGTCTCAAAAAAAAAAAAAAAAAAGTAAAAAAAATGGGCTGAGGGTGCAGCTCAGTGGTCCAGCACCTGCAGAGCATACAAGCACGAGGCTCTGGGTTCAACTCCCAATACCGC